>JAAAKG020151325.1:0-31363 GCA_010014905.2 Druon quercuslanigerum
AGATCAGTTAGTCCTTAACTATGCTCTGGACAGTGCACATTAAATTAAATTTTAAGCTTAATGAAGTTGAATATCTCTTGTATTTATTAATAATCAATATAAACACAAATTGTCTATTGTTATTTTAAAATAGAAAATATACCTCTGACAATTCGAGGCTGAAAACGAAAAAGAGACGAGAGTACATGGGCGGAAAATGTACGCAAAACTTCTAAAAACAAGGCATATCTTATAATGATCTGTCGATTTAAACAATAAATGTTTTACGGTTCTATCAAGTCCCAATTTTAAATAAACAGTAAATAAAATTTGTATTTTATTAATTTGGACGAAATAAATTTTTGTGATAATATATTAATATTTTTGATTGATTGCATTTTTCAGATATAGTCATTTTACAAAATGAATTAAATCATACACTAGGAAAATATTTTACAAAATTATTGATGGTTTATCATTTTAAAATTATTAATATTCTAAAAAAATTGGTTTGTGCTTAATAAAGTTAAAAAAAATTATAGATAAAATCTGTAAATTTGAAATTTGCTAGCAGGGAGAAGAATACATTTCAAAATCAAAAATTCCCAAAAAGGTAATTATACCAAAGAAACCACCTCTAATCGTTGGAATAACTGGAACCAAAATGAAAGACGTAAAAAGTTTATTGAAATACCTCACACCAAAAGGACAAGCGTTTTTGAATGAATCCTTTGCCTCAATAACGAGCAATAAAACCAAAGACAACTCGATTCTTTCTTCTGATGAAGAATAAACTCTATACTTTATTTTAAAATACACCGAAAATTTATTCAAATGGATCAATACGCAGTAAACTTGATTTGCTGTATTTTTATTTAATAACAGATTTAGGTTTTATCACATTTATAAGCCATACAGTGGCGAGACATTTCGTGCCATGCGGCTGTACGCCACGGAGCTTTTAATACGCACGAAAACTCCAGCGCTGTCGTTCACTAAAATCATAACTGCTCCTAAACTATTACATATTCTGATCTGAAACTTTCCAAAAAACTTCATTATACCTTTCTCAGAATTTTTATCGCGAGAAGTATTTGCCTGCTCAAAATTCCCTTGCTAAACGACACGCTGGAAGTTACACGTGTTCGATCCGCGCCGAGCATCAGAAAAAAATTAATAATGATTTTTAAAAACAACGGTTTTGAATTCCTATTATATTTTCAATAGAAGGACATCTTACAGCACATTTCCTGAAATTTTCATTAAATAATTTCAAAAATTGAATTTCGCACGAAAAAATTCTATACGCCCTTATACGATCCGGCCTCTCAATTGACTATCTTTTTCTATCCCTGACACTATACCTGGTTTTCTCAAATGCCTATCTTTATCTATCCCTAAATATCCACTCTCCACGCTACATCAACTTAGTTCATATCCATTTAAATCCACTCAAACATTTAGGATTCTTATCCATTTCTAAAATAATAATATATTTCGAGTTTCAAGCCTCCACAAAAAAAGTATTAAACCAGCAAGGGTTTATATAGCCACCAACAAAATTTTCTAACCTTCCGACTTACTAGTCGGACTTGGAACTCTACAAAGGCGTCACGGTAGTACGACTTCCATGTATTTCTTCGACCAGATATTTGCTGCGCCAAGAGAGCCATCTTAAGCTGGACTCCAGAAAACATGCCCCCCCTCTTAAACCGCAATCCTGCCCGCGAAACTTTAAAACATTTCTTCAAATTGTTTTCCTTCTCTTACAATATTATTCAATTATTTATATTAAATTTATGAAGATTTATCAATAAAAGTAAGATAAACAAATCTTCATAAGTTTAATATGAATAATTGAATAATATAGTAAAAGAAGGAAAATTCATTTCGAAGAACTGTTACAAATTTTCACATCTTCCACATAAATAACAATGTCGGAAAACGAGAAGGTTTAATAATAATACTAATTTAGAATAATATAAATTCTGAAAAAGTGATTTGCAAAATCCCAGCCTGCCAGTATTTTTATGCAAGTAGGTGTGTATTTCACAAATGTTGAGATCTGTAAGCAAACGCGAATTTCGAAGTCTGTACACTGAGTAAAAAAATTGTTAGTAATAAACAAATTTTTTTTATAGAAGAAAACCATTTATCGCCCACAGAACCAATGGGATATATGTTTGCTTCAAAGAAATAAATGCCTTGAAATCAAGAAAATAAATAAATGTTACCTTGAATGAAACGTACAAGATTTCACTATAATTATTGTTTTTTTCACTCAAGAAAATGGATATATAAAAATTCGATTTATTTGAATCGAACAAATTTTTTTCTCAGTGTACTTAAAGAGCGTAAAATGTAAAAAGCTGTGGGTATATGCAACAAATTTTACAGGGCAACTCCGGTGTAACATTCTTCTTGCAACAGTTACTACGATTCTTGTTGTTTAAAACATTGATATCGTAAGTTATACTTACTATACTTACGCGTAAATTTTCTTAATTTTAGTTCAATGCATGAACCACTAATCCGCTATTTCAATGAACAAAATTAGATTAGCAACGGCGAAAGCAACGTCTGGTCAACAAACGTCAAGCAACGCACACAAACCTTGAGGTTAAGAATTTAAACTTTACATGGCGTCACAAAGCCCTTAGTTTATCGAGTCCAACTGAAGATGACTCTATTGACGCAGCAAATATCTGGTCAAAACAATACATGGAAATCGTACTACCGTTAAAGGCGTCTGCCGATCTTCGACTTATGGACAGTGCAAATGATTTCACTTGTCTCTGACTTTTACAGTGAGCCACCTACCGGGAACCCGCCGGTACTATGTCAGGGATTTTTCGCAAGTAGCGCGCGCCTCGCTATAATGAGAAAGGTGAATAAGTGGAGGATTCGTTTGGATAGAACGACTAGGATTCAGAAGGATAGGGGTATCTTATATTTTAGAAAAGATGCAAAAGTATTAACTAAGATAAGAAAATAGGGATTAAAAAAGAGACAAAATATTGGATTGTCTAATAGATAGAAAAGGATAAAGGTGAATAAACGGAGGATCATATCGATAGAAAGTCTGGAATTCAGAAAGTTAGGAATGACTTATATTTGCAAAAGATAACGTTTCAATTAGATACAAAGGTAGGGATTAAGAAAGATAGACAACATTTTGGATTGTGTAATGGATAGAAAAGGACAGAGATTTCAACTACATACAAAGATAGGGATTGAAAAAGATATACGAAATTTTGGAATGCCTAATGAATGGAAAAGAATAGAGATCGATAAGCGGAGAATTTATAAAAGAATTAAACAGATATAGCAAATTTTAGATTGACAAATGGCTAGAAAAGGATGTAGATTAATAAGCGAAGGATTTACGTCTACAGAAAGAAAGATAGAAAAAGATTCAATTAGATGGGACTATAGAGAAAAAAGAGATAGACTAGATTTTCTATTGCATAATAGATGGAAAGGGATAGTAATGGATAGAAAAGGATTCAGTTTGTTAAGTAGATAGGGATTAAAATAGATAGACCATCCATTTAATTTCAACAGGATCTCTTGCTTTTAAAAAGGAATTTCTAATGAAAATGAAAATTCTTTCATTCCAGATTTATTTGGAAGGAACAATTTCCGGAAAGAAATCTAGTCGCGCTCTCAGCAGCTCCACTTCTCGTTTACCCGACCCACTACACCGGAGAAAGCGGCTACATAAGTGATACTGAGGATTCAAAAGTTGTGGCTGCAAAAGCAGAAGCAGCAAACAAGTCGAACAGTCGGGAGGAATTATAGCCGATTAGCTATAGTTACCACTTACTCGATGGCATATGGAGTATGTAGAGTCCGCGAAGTCGACTGATCAGAAAAATGTAATCAAAAAGCATCAAGTTGCCATTTTCGTGCCATTTGTTTATAAAACTTGTCTTTCAATTTATTATATACTCCAAGTTTTAATTTTTTTAATACTTTATAATTATTATTGTATATTGCGTATTTTTAATTTTATGTATACACTTTTTATACGAAAAGCGCAAACCCGCCGTTAATGTCAATATTTTTTTCTAATCGAAAAGCAAGTTTTTTATTCATATATAATTAAGTTTTATCATTGCGCACAAACGCGCTGTTAATATAAAGTGATGTTGAAATCTTAGAATGAGGTGAGAAGGCGATTTTCAATCGCCCTGAGGATGTCTAGTCTCATTATAAGTATGTAATTCCGAGAATTTAAGGATTATCGAAAAATGACGGATTACATTTTTGTACCAAGAGAGGTTTCAAAAATCTCGTTTTTTATATGAATATATTTTCCCATTGGAAATAGATTTTATAAACTTTATAATTATATACTGCTGTTATGTATACCGTATAATGTTGATTCAAAAGATCTGTTAATGCAAATTATATTTTTTTGATACATTATGTCTGCGAAACATGAGCTTCTATTTCTATAAGGGTTATTATTAAGGAAATTTTTTTCTAGATATATAAATGTTACCTGTTTCAAATAATTTGAGTGCTAAAATAATTTTTATAAACTATATCATTATATTGGCATTATTATTGTTATTTAAAATGAATCTCGTAAATGTTATGTTATCTAAGTAGCAATGTCATCATAAAATTAAAAAAATAATTATGAAGGTTTTAATAAAATGTATTTAATGTTTTTGTATTAAGTTAATTAGTCCTTTATTGTAATTATAGTTAATTATAGTCACAGTAGAATTAAGGTGGGTCTAATTTCTAGGCGTCGTTTTTCAGGGAGTCTGCAAATTCAAAGATACTTTTCGAAAGTAGAGATCCTCCAGGAGTTTTGGGACCAGCGGTCCCCCACCACTCTACTAGGAACAACCAAGCATAGCTAAAGTTAACTAGAAAAGGTTCTTTTTTTTTTGGGTTTATTATAGAGCTAAAAGGATATTTAGTTATAATGTTCATGAAGTAAAATGTACAGACTGAGTTTTAGAATTTCAATCTAACATCCTTAGCATCTAAAATTTTCTCAATCATCGTAACATCTTTATTTGACCAAGGATGTAACAGAATGCCTCAAGTTAAATTTTCAATACTTTAAAATATTTATACAACGATTTATGAATTAAAATTTATTTTACAAGAAAAAAGAAAAAAAATTAAAAATACGCACTAAGATGGATTTCTGTATTCCGGCTGGCCCTACCAACCAGAAATGATTCCCACGGTTGTCTCAAATCTCCTTGCGTATTTATTTTAAGTCCAAACTAATAAAAATGATCAGAAAAAGGATTTAAATCAGAAAATTAAAACTCTGCGCACAGAAAACTGCCTTGTATTTTGCAATAAAGATTTTATGAAGATCACTGAGGAGTTGGAATAAGACATCAGCGTGCACGGTTATCCACACCCCGCAATAAAATGTTTTTACAGAATGAGATAACAGAACATTTTATGAGCAGTCAGGACCATGCTTTATGTAAAAACTTGGATTTCAAATTGTAGGCCGAAGCAGTAAACGCAGTTATCTACGTACTCAAACGAATTTATGACCATTCGAATTATGGGTGGATAAGGGACCTAACATTAACAATGTCAGAAATTTTGGAACTGAATTTTTTTTCCAAATACCTAACGATAAGAGAAAGAAGCTTAATAAGAAAGATTTTCAAGAAATCTTTGTTGGATATGATGAAAATGTAAAGGATTATAGGATTTGGAAACCTGATAACACGGAACATTTCACGAATGTTCTCTGAGCCTGTAAAATATCCGCCACTTGGGAATGTTCCAGAAACATTTCATTGAAATCACTTTATATTTGTATCGAATTGAAAAATATCATGAAGATAATTTGATTTAAATTTATGAATTTTGGTTCTAATCGAAAAATAACATTAAGATAGTAGCTAATCAGAAACGATTCTCAGGTGTCTTAACTCTTCCCGCGAGCTTATCTTAAGTCTTAAACCTACTTAAATTAGCAATACGATAATGCTATATTTCCTTGCATACATTGCACACCAAATTCTCAAGAAAGTCATCTATTTCTCCTCACTCAATTTTTTGGTTCTTTGTGAAAGAGACACGTCGTCAGACTACGCAAAAAAAAATGAACACCGGTCAGCTTGGGCGATTGGTCTTACTTTTTTTATCCTTGCAAAATGCACAAGTTTTATGCGAGGATGTTAAGGAACCGACAATTTTAATTGCAATATTAGTTCGAAATAAAGCACATACGTTGCCCTACTTTCTTAGTTATTTGGAAAATCTCAAGTATCCGAAGGAGAGGATATCACTTTGGTAAGTTCATATTTAATTAACAGTATAATTGCCGAAATTCTGAATAAACAAAATAAAACAAAGACAGTAGCTTCTAATACTATGTTCTCCTATAATATTAATTTTTTTAATATTTTAGGATTCGAAGTGATAATAATATTGACAAGTCAATTGAGATATTAAACACTTGGTTGGAGGAACAAAAAACAAAATACCATGCTGTGGATTTGTTATTCGATGATAAGTCTAAAGGCTTGGATGATGAAAAGGGAATTGGTCGTTGGTCGCATAAGAGATTGTCTAACGTCATCAAATTGAGAGAAGAAGCACTTCATCATGCTCGAAAAATATGGGCTAATTTCGTTTTTGTGAGTTTGTTTTATTAAATAATTGATTATTTTGTTGTTGAAGATTTATCTCTTTGGCGCAAAATTTAACTAAACTTAACACCCGATATAAACACCCTCAGTTTAAGTTTGAGCGTATTTTCCTTAAAATGCGTTTTATTAATTAATATTACATTAATATTAATTCAAATATTACATTTCTGGTTGAAAATGGATGTCTTTTAGTTAAAAATCCAACTATTTGGATAAATATTCCTCTTATTGAGGAGATAATTAATCTTTCAAAATTAATTTTCTTATTGAAATTTCATCGTTGCCAATTTGAAGGTGGCAGCTAGCCTGATGGTTGATTACAAAAACAGTTACAACACACATGCACAGGGCATGTCCATTTTGTCCCCTTTTTTCCATTTCGCAACGTATTCCGCAAAATTTGGGAAACCAGCATCAACTAGTGGACCTTTGAAAACCTGTTCGTTCGCGAGAATTCTTCTACGGTGTTAGAATTTTGAGTAAAAAAAATAATATTTGCAAACGATTCTAATTATTCAATTGCTGTCGTCTGCTACCCCTTGATTTCTATCTGTTGCAAAATTCATATTTGTCGTGAAAATAATGAGATCCTCAACAAAAGGTTTGATTTTTCAACATTTTATTGATCCGAGGATTTCGAAAAACCCCGGATATTCAACATGTTTTCTTCTATCGTTCGCAAATCCTTCGGAAAAAATATATATTGAGTCAGAGCCGTAACGATAACAAATTCAAAGTCGGATTGAACCAACATCCTTAAAGAAGAAAATTAAATTATTCCGTTAAAAACTCGTCTTTTCGTGGAAGAATAATCTTCTTAATTAAAAAATTCTTCTTTTTATGTTGAAAATTTGGTTCAAATTTTAACTATTTTGTTAAACTTCTAACTTTAAATTCTCCTACCCCCCTCCCGCCCACAAGACCTACACCTCGTTCTCATTAGTGCCTTAATAACGCATCGGGCTCCCCTTGCGAAAGTTTCGGATAGGAATTCATTCCGAGTCAATAAGAACTATTCCGAATGAATGAGATATTTATAGCCGAACCAATGCGAATCAATCCAAACCAATTCGAAAAAGTTTTGAAACTTTTTTGTTGAAGAACGCTTGAAAATTAATCTAACTTAATCCGATTATAACCCAGACTTCTATCTGAATAAATCCGAATAAATCCGAAGTAAATTTCCAATCCGCAAGAATCAGAATCAATCGGATTGAACATTCTGTTTAGATCAATCCGAATCTGGATTGATTCTGATTAATTCAGACTGAAAATTTACTTCGGATTCGTTTGCATGCTTTTGGATAGAAGTCGAAATAATTTTCAATTGTTTTTAAACAAATTAAATGCAAAACTTTTTTCCGATTGATTCTCATTGGCTCGGATACAGATATCGGAATGATTCGGAATAGTTCTGATTGGCTCGGAATGAATACCTGTCTTAAAATTTCGCCAGGGCGTCGGCCTTCGACACTTCGGAGAGCTTGCTTAGAATCGCCTCTGGGATTTTTCAGCCATCTGTAGAGCTTCGCTGATCGCACCCACCGTGGACCTGCCTTGCCGGAAACCAAACTGTTGATTATCCTCCTTTGGTCTTAAATGCCCTTCTTAGTCTGGCCCGAATATATTTTTCAAAGAACTTTTCGAATACGCCGAGTATGCAGAGTGGTATGTAGAACCAGTTCCTACTTCTTCCACATCTTGCAGAAAATCCCAGCTCTGAAGCTAACGTTGAAAATGTCCCTAGCTATTTACTTGACAACTTTCGTTGGAATCCCATCAAGGCCTAGCATCTTGCCCTATGCCATTTTGGATACCGCTCTTTTTACTTAAGACAAACTAGTTCAGGCAGAATGTTTTGGAAAAAGTTACTCTAAAATCAACTTCAACATCGCAGAATCCATTGCTGCAAACGGTCATCGTCCATACACTTTTTTAATTACCATCTGGGCAACTCAAAAGAATAGTCGCTTACTGTTCTCTTCTTTCGCGACTTAGGTACTTTACGCCTAATTTGAAAGCAGTTTAGCCCTTAGCTGGGCTCCTGGGTCATCAGTTCGTAGGTGGTTTGTTTCTCCTTGTTGAACGTTTTGGCATTGCAGCTCTGCACGATTACGCTCATCGTGCTCTCTGTCAAGTATTCCACGGTTGTCTTCGTGAGGAACGGAGGTGCTGAAACCTTGAGCAGATGCCCGCCCTTCTTAGCGATTGTGCCAAGTAGTTTGGCAGTATTTAAAAGCCGATTTAAAAGCGTTTAAAAGCTCTGTAGTCCTCAAAAACCTCCCATTTGGATATCTGACTTTTTGCATCCGGCGTAACCATGGTGATGTCAGGGATGGTCTCGCGATAGCCTCTCCTTTTAAAAGTGGGTGAACTCCTTATGTTCATGATGGTTAGATCCAATCTGGCGGCCATATAAGCGAATTTGCACCCTCATGGGTCGGCCAGGTCATGCCCCATTCACATGACTTGGCGTTAAAGTCACCAGCTACAATTATGTTTACCACACGATTGCAACTTAGGTCTTCGATTTCCTCCAATCTTCTCTAATTTCCTGCGAAAACCCGTTATATTCTCGCTACTGTCAACCCCTTTGCATTCTCCCGCAGTATGAATGCAGTCAAAGCAGCGGAAACAGCGCTTTACCCGCTTTTAGGACGATCTATACATCACACCCAGCCAAATTTGACATGGGCCATCTGCCTTGTTTGTCCTTTTAGCGTCCAACGACCTCGACCTACTCGGAAGTAACATCATGCACTTGGGGTTGCTCTACGGGCCTTGAACATTTCTCCGCTGTTAGGGATCGGAGTACTGGATGTCTGCCTCTTCGTCTTTACTTCTGAGTCAGGAGTGCTCATCATGGGACTGCGGTCAGTTAAGAATCCTTTCATGGAAGGGGGAATCAAGAGATTTGATCTACTTACTTACAGCGAATGAGTTTTGCTGTTCCACTGCTTCATCGCTGTCATATTCTTTATGCAATCATTCTTTAATTCTAGGGCCGGTGGTAGCCTTCCTTTTATAGCTTTGTCGAGATGAGTCCTATATTTCGTCTCGTCATTCACCGTATTGAGTAGTTTATGTACCCTTCTCACAGATTCATGCAATTTAATTTTCAGACTCTCGAAACGCTCTTGCAACTCATTCGTTAAGTCTGTTCTGCGATGGGGTCCCCATGAAAGTTTGCGAGCGCATCGTGATATGAAGGGAATTCTCGCACCAACCGAATTAAATTGCGCTCTAAAGCAAATATTAAAAATAAAACAAGCCGAAGCATTTCCGAATTCGAGTCTTGCTCATTCAATAAGAGTGAGTGGTAGCCTAGAATACGGGAACAAGTTTGAAGCACGAGAAGATTTTATAGTGCTTTTCAAACGTCATCTTGTCGCAAACTTAATAATATTTAATTGCGAATTTACCGCAAAGTCGCTTGATTTTTTTCTCGGCTTTTGTTCTTAACGTGCGCATAGAAAATTGGGGGTCATTTTATACGAAAAAGCGTAGCCATCGAAAAAGAACAAAGCTTAAAGCATATGATGCGGTAAATTGTATGCCTTGCAACTAACGCATATTCTGATAACGCAACGCGATTTTCGTCGAGGCCAATAACCAGATAACTTGTTTATTTAAAAGGTTCATGACAATGTTTAGGAATATCTATCACAGTGCGAAATTTTATAGCATTTCATTCCGCCTCGCAAACCACACTTTGGGGCTTTACTGGATGCGGCCGGGAAGTAACTCAAACTTCACTTTACGCGTGCCGCAGGCATTTTCTCAGACAAAGTTTTTTCAAGAGAATATGCTATTTCTTCGTCACAATGATTGGTAGTTTTTTTAATGTTAAACATTTAAAGGGGGCCGGCAATTTGCGTCGTAACAACATATTTTTATTTAGATCAGAATTGTTAACTGTTAGGTTCTTCAGAATTGGCACGTTACTCTGACACTTTAGCACAATGGAGATCACATGCTATGTGGTATATCGCGCATAGTGCGGGCACAGTACACATTTACGTACGATCTGTAGGTCGTGCGGGCACTGTATCGGTACTGCAGCACGAATTCTTATCTGAGAGCCTATTAATTTATAAAATTTATAATTTTTAAATGAACAGATGTTGGACGCTGACGTATTTTTAACAAATCCAAACACTTTAAATCATTTGATGTCAAAAAATTTGACTGTCGCCGCCCCTCTGTTACATTCTAATGGGATGCATAAAAATTTCTGGACTGATAAGATGCCAGTTTATTACAAAATTCTCAAAGAAGAAGACTTAGGATGCTTCGCAGTTCCTAGGGTCTACAATGCGGTACTCCTAGATTTAAGAAAAAAAACGAGCGATCTCTTGACCTACGCATCAGAAAATTTAGAGAACTTCGATGGACCTAGGAATGATATTATAACTTTTGCTCTAGAAGCCAATCGTTCTGGTACTTGCAAACAATGTTTCATATGTATTCCTTTGCTAATTTAATTTTAGCAACGATAATTACTTCTTCAATGAAAATAGATACACACTTTTGTCTTTATTGCAGGGGTACCACTGCACATCTGTAACGATCAAAAATATGGGTTCTTTACAGTGCCATTAAATAGTAAAGAAGGAATCGCACAGGACAAACAAAAACTGACAAACATAAAACTAGAAATTTTGGGTAAAGACGAATTCCTTTTATTCATAAATATTTGTTACGAATAATAATTTGTTTTTTTTTTAAACCAACAGCTTTTGAGGGAAGTCTTTCTCTATCCGAAAACTTGAAAAAATTCGTTAGGTATCCCAAAAAAGACACTATGTCGATGTCGAACGTTTACGTGATTAATTTGTTGAGGAGGCCGGAAAGAAGGAGACGAATGCAGAATTATTTTGATGAATTAGGAATCGCAGCAGAAGTAATTGATGCGGTAGATGGACGGTAAATAATAGATAGATATCACAATCTGTTTAATAATATATATTATAACCTAAAATTTTGTTACAGAACTTTAAACCATACTATTTTAAAGGCAAAGGGTATAACGGTGATGTCTGGATACATTGATCATAATGAAAACAGGTGAATATCATTTTTGGAAATATGCAAAGTTAATAATTAAGTTAATAATTCCTTAATAATTTTGAATGTTTGATTTAAAATTTCAATTGTAGACCAATGACCATGGGAGAAATAGGCTGCTTCCTCAGTCACTATAACATCTGGAACAAGGTATTTAATATAAAGATATATACTTACAAGGAGATGTCGCGAGATATGCGTCGCTGATTCTTCTGGGGCTTTAGAAGGTGAAAGTACATTTAAATCCATAAGGGAGGTATCTTTTCTTTTGAATCAATGGGACTTAGATTCCGATATTTTGACGTGGTTTGAGTATTTACACTCGGGCGCTGAACTGATCACGACTTCGCTTTAATGGGCTAGTTGCGCGCTCGAGTTCAAACACTGAAACCTCGATACCCGGGAAGGTAAGGGCTATTGGGCCGAAAGAAAGAATACGCACCCGGTAAGAAGAGCAGAATAAAGAAAAAATTAATATTTTCAGATTTAAACGAAAGTGTGAGCATTATTTAATTTTTTGAATGTGCTAATTTTTCATCGGGATAAGTGCCCAGTGAAAGAATAGGTTTATCTACGAAACCATTTATTTTCTATTTCCTTAACGATCGACACTCGCGTTTTATTCTATGCTCACAAACATATTTTACACTTTTTAAATAGATTTTGCTCTTTTTTCTACTCCTTGGTGGAACTTTCGACGGAGGAAAATTCGCGCTTTAATGGGACTTCCGATTATGAATTTGTCTGAATTCTTCTTTTCTTACCGAGCACCTAATGGATTTTCATGCTGAAAATTATCAATGAAGATTGGGGCAATCCATAATCACGGGATCGGTTTTTCACTACATTTCTACCCCTCCCCCCTCTACAACCTCTGTGACTGCCCGTAATATTAATGTTATTATCACGTGAGTTTTTTTTCAAAATAACGATAAACAAGACGTTCATCGAGCACTGACTGTTGTGGACTTTTGGAGGAATGGAGATTGCAACGGTAATTCTATACATGTGAATAGTGCAAAAAGATATATAGCTTTACATTCGAAAGTATTCTTTTATAAAATTCGATGTATTACATTGTATTACATCGTCGAGCACGCTGCTACATTTTTTATGGAAAAAATTAGTCATTTTGCAATCAAAATTAGCTCTCCATGAATAATATTATATTCTTCTTCTGAAAAAGTGGTGGTAGAAGTTCTACTAAATGAGACTATACACTTGAAAATTCGACAAACGAGAATTCTGTATGCGAAAACCTTATAGACATTCATATTTATTCAAAAAATTAAAAAGTTTTAATTGCAAACTCAATATATTTAAATCATTTACCGTAAATTTGAACAGAAAAAATTGAAATCTTTTATAGAATTTATTATGGTTATAGGTTGCTAATCAATGATGCTAATCAATCAGCAATTTGGTCCTTGGATCTTATCCATTTAATAATTATATGTTTTCTTTTGAGGCATTCTTTTACGTAGTCCTCTCTGACTTCGCTCATGTGCCTTAGTTTATTACCTCCACATGTATGTATGTTGGATTAACCTGATGTCTGCTCAAGACATTCGCAGAATAGGTAATATCTGGTTTAGTCGCGTCTGCCGGATATAATAAATTCCCAACTGCTTCTCTATATGGAATGTTCACTTTAGTTTCCATTTAAACTAATGTGTCTGAATTACACTCAGTTTCTCGCATCTTTCTTTCCCTATTTGCCACTTGAGCTGTGATCATGGGCGTTGTCTGAGCATGAGCTATTCTTTAGGTTCACCTAATACTATCATTTTAAATTCTTTGCTCAATCCGTTCATAACATCATTTAGCTTTCTTTTATTATTACTCGCCACAAGTATATAATCTACGTACAATAAAAGAATTAAAAGAATCTCGTTTTCAGTGGCGTAGCTAGCCCTAAGGGGGCCCTGTATCAAAATTACATGGGGAGGCTCTTTTCAGGAAAATAAACAAAAACTTCAATCATTAATTCTTATTTGGGGGCCCCCAAACCCCGGGGGCCCCGTATCATCGATACGGCTGATACGGCGATAGCTACGCCCCTGCTCGTTTTCTTTCCAAATGAACATACACGGTTCTAAATCGGAGTTTTAAGTCCCATCCTCAAAGCGACTTTGGCAAATCTATTATTCTAACGTTTGGGAATGGTTTTTGAACCGTAGAAAGCACGATCGATTTTTTAAACTTGGTCTCGCCTTTATTTTTCTGAATAATTCGTGCCTTCAGGAATTTCCAGATGCACTTCTTCATCAATCTTTCCGTTAAGAAACGCTGTTTTAACATCTACCTGACACACCTCTAAGTCAAATTGATTAGTTATGGACAAAACAGATCGTATTAGCGGCAATCTAGATACAGGAGCATAAGTTTTACGCAATTCATAAAAATTCTTATCCTTAAATCCACGAATAACTAAACGCTCCTTCTATTTGATTTTATCTTCTAACTCTGCTTTCCGCTTAAGTATCCATCTGGAATCGATTATATTGCCCCTTTTACCATCGGCCCTTTATACTGGACGTTTCACTATTTTCCAAAATTCGTCTTTGGACATGGATTCTAATTCGTCATCTTTTGACTTTTGCCAAAAATCTTTTATGCAAAACCGAACGGTCTTCGTGTCTTTCTGTGCGTGTTTGTGGGACGCAAAGTTCTCGTTTGTCGGAGGGGGTATTTTTCCGGCCACGGCCGTAAGGGAGTGCGCGCATGCGCTTTTAGTCCACGTGGCGACACTCTCCTGGCTCTCTCTTTTGACGCATGCGCATGTGTCACTCCTCAGCAAACCTTTGACGGCCTCGTCCGCCGTGGTTGACTGATTCGTAACAATATACTATTTCTTCAGAACGCATCGCTTCTTTATAGTTTGTGGGATCAGAATTATTGCTAGTTAACAACGCATAATATATCCCATCGTCAACCTGACTCTCAATCTGTTCTAAGCTATGTTTCACAATATGAGAAAGTAATGCATCTATTTCTAATTTCTCATCTTTATTTTCTATTCTATCATTTGCTTGTATCTCGTCAAGGTTTGGCATTTTACTCAAAACATTTTTTCGCAGTCTACCTCTCTTACGTTTGTTTTGTCCCTCCGGTTTCGAAAACACATTTACCGAATTCTCACCTGTTTCGAACTCAGAAAACCATTTTTCTTTGTTTATTATGTCCTCTACTTTTGGTAACCCTGCAATATGATCGTTTCATATTTATCCCCATAAACCAAATTTTCATTAAATCTTAGGTCTCTACTTTTGTAAAATTTTTTTTCCGGTTTCAAGAATTTATACCCTGTATGAGTGCGTCCGAATGAGATAACACGTCTCCCTTCAAATCGAAATTTAGGACCAATTTTACTTTAAACCTTTATATACTCGTATGTACGCATCCAAAGCTTTTTATTTGATTGATATCAAAACTACTTTGAGGATAATTTCTCTAACGGAGCAATGATGCTATTTGATTTATGTGGGGTGCGATTGTAAGCATATACTGCTGCATTTAAAATAAATCCCATAGGTTTTCCGGTAATTTCCCATCATATATGTATGTTCTAACTTTCTTTTGGATGGTTTGATTAAACGATCAGCTGTCCCATTACGTTCCGACTTATCAGGACAGGCTAATTGCAATTCTGCACCTAATCGCTCTAGAACTTCACAGGTATAGCCACCTATAAATTCAGTACCCTTATCTGAACGTAAATAGCAAACCTTCGCGTCACGACCTAATACATTTCGGGTACTTCGCACGAACATTTCGAAACAGTGTCCTGTATCTCTTTTTAATTTCATTGGATAGTCCATGGCAAGTCTTGAATAGTCATCCACAAATACCGAAATACACCTATACCCTTTTGGGTGAGAAAGTGGAGTTATTGGCCCCACATCCGAATGTATAATTTGCAAAGGCTCGGTGGCTCGTCTTCTGGTTGATTTAAATGGCTATTTATTAATTTTTGAGATCATGCACACCTCGCAATCTAAAATGGATTTATTATTTTCACTAAACTTTTTATAAGTTTCGGAGAATGGTGATTACTTATCTGTTAAACCTACTGCTGGTAACTCATGTACATTATAAAATTCTAGATCCCAAATGGTCCTATCAAAATTAGAGTGTTCATAAGGAACTTTATCTTTTTCAATAATTTTGTTATTCTCAAGGTTTCTTTTCTCAGAATCAGCAATCTCTAACTTTTTCTACCTGTTCTTCTAATTTCCGTGGTGTAACGCCTTCTGTTTTCTCTGTCTCATCTTCTATTTTCGCTGTCTCACCATTATTGAACTGATTTTTAAACGTTCCTAATCCAAGTTTTCGTATAATTTTTTTTTAGCGGCAACACTACGTGTTGTGTATTTTGTTATTGCGTCATTTGTCTCTATAAAATTAGCTGTACCGCGCCCACCTATGACTATTGCTAAGTTCTCGTCTGTAAAATCATATTTATTAATTTCTAAATTGATTCTCCAATGCGGTTTCTCAAACACACTGGAAATAAATAATTATTGGAGGGGGGAGGGGTCATGCTAAAAAATATGGTTCGAGCTGGGGTTAAGGGGTCAGTGGAAGTAATGTTACGAACTTAGATAACATTTAGTATCTTTATTATCATAAACTTTTAAAGAGTTGTTCTTTTTTTCTCTATTTTTATGAAACACCATTTTCTCATTTTTTCGCTCAATTCTTTTGGTAGAAAATACTACCATTATAATTTTGGCTCGGAATTCATCTCGATTGGTTGAAAATTCTGGGAATACAAAATCATTTTTAGGTTGAGTTCTGTTGTTAATCCATTTTCTTTTACATTTTTTTTGTAATAGCCTTAATTGCTGAAATGCACCCCTCTAAGCCTTATATCTCTTGTGAAATTTGTTGGGCTCTTTAAATTCTTGAGCATAAAAATAGCAAGTGCTTAACTACCTTCAAACTTTCTAAATTAAATTTTGATTAAATTAAAATTTCTCATTCTTCTAAATTTTCGATTCAAAATATAATTGCTATTTTAATAGCGTTCAAGATTTTTTTCGAATAATCTGTCTTTTGTCCTTATATCGTATAGATTTTTCTATAAGACTTTCTAGACTTGTAGAAGAAAAAACCACTTACTTTTCATTGAAAGCATTATATTTAATCAAAAATTAAAGTTTCATTTCTTACTTATTTTGAAACAATGAAACTGAAATAAGATTTGTTCTTTAATATAAAAATCTAGAAGGTATTACAAGGTCAACCGCCGTGTCTTTTAAATAAAATATTAAAAAAAGAATAATCCTAATTTAATATTATTAAATTAATGTAACATTGTAACATTTTATTGAAATGTTTCAGATCTATGCAAATCACATCCAAGTTACTGGTTTTATAATTAATAAAATTATGAGAAAAAAAGATTATACGATTTAAATAATAAAAAAAAAAACAGAACTTTAATATAATTTTAATAAATAATTAAATAAGTAATAAAAACTGTATTAAACTCTGTCCCGAATTAAATTTTTTTTCAGTTGCAATTGTCCGTTCTCATTTGGAATAAATGCATGATATTTTAGAGTGTCGGGAATTGTAATTGCTTCAGTGAATCTAATTTCTGCTTTTTTGGACATCTCTGTGTAATCTTCTATCGAACTAAAAAAAACGACTGTTTGCTTTAAATGATTCTTAGCCCATTCGAATAATTATAATGCAGTTAGGATTAGATTCTGTGCTGAGCGCTGCAAGCTACCAAGCAATCCAGCAATCCCGTCATCTGAAACACCTTTTCCATGTGAATTTTCCTGGAAATGCGTTTCTGCAGAAATTCCAAAACCTTTTTTGTTAGTTAAAAGATTTATGAAGGCATATTTATTTCTAAAATGCTGCGCAGCTCCGTCTGTCACATACTAAATTGTGTTAACAATGCTGAATTTCTTCTTGAGGTACTCATTGATGAGCTTTTGAAATGTGTACACAGCTACAGTGTCATGACTTAAACAATCTGAGATGATTGCTATTCTAAAATGCTTCAGTTCGTCTCCATCTTTGTAATAAATAACCACTGTAAATATAGTTGCTTGGTTATTATTCCAATAGAAAGATTGAGCAGCATTTTGAACGAGGAAAGCATAATTTTCTGCAAAGTCAAGCAAAATTAAGTACTCTCCTTCTTTTAGTACAACTTTCAGGTGCTTCAGAAACAAACCTTGTTGTTTCGCATGAAATGCGTAAGGTTTTAGGTTTCTAAGTTTAGTAAATAGTGCTTCTACGAAAGCAGCAGCGACTGCTATTTTGGTCTTCAAAGTGCTTCTATCAGTTTACTGCCAAACTTGATATGTCGCTGTGTCAAAACTATTCACGTGCAATAGATCAGTCAGGTACTATTTAAAATTTTCAATGTCAGGACAAGATTCGCATTCTTTAAAATGACAAGCATCAGTGGGTTCACTGCACATGATTTCTTCAAAGCAGTCATGATAATCTGACAATTGTCTGCCAGTTCCTCATTGTGAGTCTCTTCTGTACTGGCTCACGAGTACCGTCTAGTTTTTTGACAGATATGAAATCTTTCTTACGTGACATCTGTCGACTATTCTCGTCATCTTCGTACAAGTTTATTACCAAATTTTCAGTTTCTTCTGTCAATTTTTGTCCTCGCTTGGCTTCCGGAAACGTCAAAACTCCACTTTTGGCAACTAACTCTTTCGCTTCTATGGCTTCACGTTCAGATGCACCGAATTCTCGCATAATTTGTCTGCAACTCCAAGACTTAGGCGCAAGGGTGAGTAGATAAATCTTTTCTAAATATGTAGTGCCCTTCTGCTATAATTTTTCTTTTATTTGATTTAGGACTTCTAGACCTGCTAAGTGATTCTCATCATTGCATCCTTCTTTTTCATTTCTCATTGGCAAACAAAAATCGGTTTTCTCGTTTATCTCTTCCTTTAGATTAATACCAGGCTCTTCTATAACTCTGGATGACTGTAAATTGAGAATTCTACATTCTATTCTACAAGCACTACATATTTTACTGCCTTTCGGCAAATCAGGAAACACTTTTTTCTGATTTTCCGTTAGAAGCCTCAGATAAATTCCTCTTACATGTTTCTCCTGACGGAAAAGATTTGCACATCTGCTGCGAAAACTTTGCATCGAAGACATGGTCAGCGGTAGACGACCATGAAAGGTCTTTAAGAATCTCACTTTGCTTCGAAAGCAGCGATTCGCAAAGAGACTTGAAAAAGCACTTATCACCTGAACTAAACAAACAAAACCCACCGAAAAGAAGGATAAACAATTTATAAATGTATGAAACTAATAAACGAAAACGAAACGCAAGAAATCACAGAAAAAACACACAGAAAAATTCTAAACACTACACGTTGGCTGCTTTTACCTTTCAGGAGACTGAAGTCAGAGTAGAGTAACGCAGTGCTATGTTTTGCTTGAGGCCAAGAAACAAATGACAGTCTATGTGATTGCCTTATGTTTCTTGGTACAATGTGAGAAACAAATGAAAATCTATGTACGTGGAAGTCTTTTGTTTTTCGGCTATACACGAGACCAAGTTTAATCCATACAAAGAAAGGACGAGTCCTGTATAATTTGTTTAAATGAATAGTTTAAACTATTGTTATATGATTAAGGCCTTTCAAAAGTCTGTTTTATGTGACGGTAATGTCGAAAATATACAGAAAAAAGTCAAAGAAACATTATGGAGGGGCAAGTGTGTTTGAATGAATCTAATTTGAATGAAACAACGTCGGTCGGTGCATCGGCTGGACGGACCGACCAGTCCGAGCGCGCGAGCAAGGGTTTCGCTTGCATATCTTGGCAAAACTACATAACTATTTTCAGTCCCAAAATGCCAAACAACATTTTTATCGGAAAAAGTAAAGCTTTCGCTTAAAAATATTTTTAAAAACTGACCGAAGAGTAGAAAATGTTAACTAAACATTTTACATGACAATTCGTTTATAAAAATTTAAAAATTAAAAACAATGGATTTCATAGAATGAAAGAACATGAAAAACCCTTCAGAAATCATTCATAGAAAATTTCATTCGCTTTTGTAGAAAGGAAGTTATTACCATTTGAAAATTCCCGTTTTGACCGGGGGATGCAAATTTCACCTTGTGTAGTTCGAGAAGAGATGGTAGTAGGCAAACAAACTCTGAAAATTTTAAGGCAATTGGAAAACATGACTTTTAAAGTGGAAGCATTTCAGGAATAATGCTTCTTATACATAAAATAATAATTACTCTGTTTGCAGGTGATTGAAAACAACTACGATAGAGTAATGATTTTGGAAGACGACGTACGATTTCGTCCATATTTTCGGCGAAATGTTGTCATTCTATTAAACGAACTTCAGAGACTGAATTTGGAATGGGATCTTGTGTAAGTCATTGTATTTATACACGGAGTAATAAGGAGACCGGTCTCCATACATACGTTCTGACTGCGGTAACTGCATCTTTATAGTCAAACTTAGACGTTTCAAGCAACACTCAAATCTAGGCGGACATGCGCACTGTGACCTAATATCTCCCTTTCTCCCACGAGAAGTGTGCAAGTGAGTGTTAGTGCATGACAACCACGACAAAAACGACAACAATTCAGGTTATAACCATTTTTTGAACACGTTTTGCAAAGTCAAGTAAACTTACGAATTGGAACTTTGAGAAATAAATATTTAAATGAAAAAATTATTTCTGTGCCAAAACACAGAAATAATTAAGCACGTGTATTAGTTAAATTTTTTATATCGTTCCGTAGCATACGGTAAACGCTAAAGCCACGTGATGACGTTTCTGCGTATGACTTTCGTTAGCGTATCATTTGGCGTCTAACGTGTCTTACGAAAGACTATACAAAATCTCCCTATTAAAAAACTCGATTGTCAATATTTGCTGGAATATAACCTCAGTTTTCAGTTGTGATTAGACACGGCGCTCACTCGCACGCTTCTCTCGGTAGAGACGGAGATAGCAGATCTCAGTTTGTATTTCCGCTTAGATTTGAGTATTGGCTTAAAACCTCTAGGCTTGCAAATCAAGTTGCAGTTACCCCTAGCGGACCAAAGGAACCAAAAGGAGCCTCTACAAAGTACCCTTAAAGACCCCACTGAGTCCCCCTTCGGTTCCTTCTTAGAAAACTTAAAAAACAGCAAGATCAAATTTTAAATTGATGAAATTAGGATTCTACGTTAAAATTTTCATTGGAAACTCTTAGAGTAATCGCAATAGTTTTTTTTATCGTTAAAAATGTTAAAAAAATGTCACTAACTTCTGATGAAGGTGAATTCAAGTGCATACATGTTAGCTCAAGTAGTGTGTTGCGCGCGAAGTTTAAAAATAAAATTCAAAATTGGCACATAAATGTAAAGAACTATATGTAATAATTAAAATAACGTAAAAATTGAAGGCAATATTTTAAATTAGCTTATTAACCTATACTTAGAGAACATGCACTTGAAGCCGCCTTCGGCCCATGTGAATGACAGGTTTTTTATTTTTTTTAATTTTTAACGCTGCAAGAAAAAGTATTGCGATTACTCCGTGAGTTTCTAATGGAAATTTTAATGTAGAATCCGAATTTCAACAACTTAAAAGTTGATCTTGCAGTTTTTTTTGAGTTTCTTTAAGAAGGAACCGAAGGGGTACTAAGTGGGGTCTTTAAGCGTACTTTGTAGAGGCTCCTTGCAGTTTCATCGGTCCGCCAGGGACCTCAGTCAAAACTCGAGGCGCTTCGTACAGCATGATCGGGCTTCTTGTTATTGCTCCGTGGATTTATAGTTAGAAAATAATTTTTACATTTTCTAATTTATTAATATTATTTTTAGATATATTGGAAGGCAAGTGAGGGATGACCAAGAGGAGAGCATGGTTGAAGGTTCGAACAGACTTGTACGCGTTGGATATTGTGGTTGGGCTCTGGGTTATATTTTATCAGCACAAGGAGCAAAGAAACTACTTGCAGCAGAACCTTTAAAAAATTTGATACCTGTGGATGAATTTCTGCCGATCCTTTACGACAAGCATCCAATGTAAATAAAATCAAAAATTTTAATTTTTCACTTAACCCAAGAAAGTAAGATGAGAGGTCAAACAGTACAATATTTCGCCATTTTTTGTGTGGCACTTATAGTTTGATCACCCAATTTAAGCGATCAGAACTAACGTGGGATTCTCCTCGAAAAATACAGACTCGGCTAAACTGAGCAACTTTCGGATTCAGTCAGCCGTTCGTTCCCTGCCTAGAAGTGTGTATTTCAGATAATGCTTCATACCACCTTTTTTCTGCCCTGTCAGCATTCTGCCATTTCTCAGTGAGCGGCCAATAGCATGTAACGTATAAATCTTGAACAGGTCTGAATACGAAGTAAAAGTTTTGGCATTCAATACGTGTTCATGCAAGAGTTCGAATATGTTTCGATGCTATGAATGGCGATTGAATGTGAAGTGAAAAATATAGGATTGCTAAGTCTTTGACAACGTCGCGTTTAAAGTGTAATACTTTTTAATACTTTTCAATCCGCCGTTTATTTTAAGGAATGACATTCGCGCAGCCCGAGGTTCAACAGACAGTGGCTTCGTCAGCGCCCCATTCGAACTCAAACTTGCATTCTTACCGATTTTAACTGTTAAAGGCCTTTTTGGCTTTTAAAAAAAGATTATAATTTAAATTAGGATTTTTTCATTGCAGATCAAGTTGGAAAGAAAAATTTCCGAAAAGAAATCTAATCGCGCTATCAGCACATCCACGTCTCGTTTACCCGATCTACTACATTGGAGACAGCGAATACGTAAGTGATACAACGGATTCTGAATTTGTGCCTCTAGAAGAAGAAGAAGCAACAAATGAGTTGAATAATCGGGAGGAATTATAGCCTAGCTATAGATACAAGTTTTTTGCAAGTATTGGGTATGGGCATGACCTTGATATTTACCGAATATGACAGACAGCTCCAGCGGCGGCTGAAACCTGAAAACCACGAGGGAAAAAATTTGAAATTTACATAAGTTAGAACGTGTGTATTGTTTTTAAATATAATAAATAAATGATTATTTAGAAAAAGTATGTTTCGTCAAAAATTTGTCTCTTCATTCCAGCTTAACCCGTTCTACTATCATTGTTCTTTATGAACATAACCTTAAAAATCCTAAAACAATCAATAAGGGAAAAAGTTTAGCTGCAGTGCATGTTGCAAGGGTGCAGGGGTTATTGAAAGTAAATAGAGTAAGCAGAATTCAGTGCAGCGTGGCGAATACAAAATTTCCGCACAGTGCGCGCCTGCTGGATGCACGCATGCGTTTTTTTCGCACGGCGCGAGCTCATGATGTCACAGAATTGGGTTAGCATATGCGTGGCACATGGGTCGCACGCATGATGACACGGGGTGATCACGCAGTGCGAACGCATTAAATATAAATATTCTTTTTATATTTGGGCATAAGGATTAAAATGAAGAGAATTGGATAGATTTACAACATGTTTATTAAAAAAAGTAGAAAAACACTTTGGAACCGGTCCCAACCTCTAAATTGAATTGGCTCATTTTACTTCATAAATATATACTTCGAATAGACTTGATTCAACGAACGATTATATAATGGCCCTGAGTATCCAACAAAGATGATTGTAGTATTGATACGAATTTTCATTTATTATATATTTTTCGATTTAATTGAAGACCGTAAGACCTACAAAAATTACTTTTTGCATAGTGTACAATTCTCTCATTACTTAATACAATCTTGCATATTATTTTCTCACACTTTCCTCCGAACACCATAGTTTTTGTTTTATTTACGTTAATTTTGAGGCCCATGCTCTTCATGCTTGATTTCAAATTATTCAACATTCTTTGCAAATCTTCGATAGATTCTGCCATGACAACCTTATCATCTGCGAACGCTAACCCACGTACCCTTACCGTTTCGAGACCCACACCTTATTCGCCGAAAAGAGTCATTCTTAAGCACTTGTACATAAATAATATAAATAGCCATGAAGACATAACGCATCCTTGTCTAACGCCTTGTATAATATCGAACCAGTCACTCAGTTTCCCATTTACCCTTACACTTGCTTAGCTACCCGTATATATTGTTTATTTGTTTTATTTTTAAAAGGTCTAAACCATAGACTGAATAGATTAATGCCGCAGTGCTGATCGCAGTTAATGAACTTCAGAGGCTCTCCGAGAGTAAAAATTGAGAGGAAGAATCGAAGGATTATCCCCAAGAGAATCTTGGGGATAATCCTTTACGGCTCGTCCTTGTATTTTGTAATAAAGATCTTAGGAAGATCATTGCGAAGTTTGGAATAAGACATCAGCGTATATGGTCATCTATACCCCGCAATAAAATGTTTTTACAGAATGAGATAACAGAACATTTTATGAGCAGTTAGGACCATGCTTTTTGCAAAAACTTGGATTTTAAATTGTAGGCCGAAGCAGTAAACGCACTTATCTACGTTTTACATGGCACTTGCACCTGTACTCAAACGAATATATGACCATTCGAATTATGGGTGGATAAGACACCTAATACTGACAATCTCAGAGATATTGGAACTGAAGTTTTTCCCCAAATACCTAAAGATAAGAGAAAGAAGCTTAATTTGAAAGGTTTTTAAAAAATCTTTACTGGGTATGATGAAAATGTAAAGGAGAATAGGATTTGGAAACTAGCAGATGATAAAGTTTAATTAAGCCCAGATGTCATTTTTAAAAAAGAATGTACTCCTGTTCCGACTGATCTCAAATCTCGGGAGCAAGTGAATTACCGATTAATCTCTTAGCCAAGCGAGGAAAATGAAGATCAAGAATCACAAGTTGTCCAGAATCAACTTGTGTAGGAGGTAGATCAAAGCTAACAAACCCGAAGCAGAGGAAAGTCTAACAAAAGATGGTAATAAAAAAGAAGTGGGAGAAAAAGAATAAGTCTTTGGTTACCATTTGCGATCAAGCCAAAGTATAAGAAGGACCAGTACGTTACGAGGATGATGCTTTTGCTAGTTTCATCGCTGGCTGCCACGCACCCCTACATTTTGAGGACTTGAATGAATCTGGAAAAGTCAAAGAATGGCAGGAATCGATGACGAACGAAATTAAATCGTTACATAAAAACAGCACTTGGATATAATTGATGATCCTCCCAAGGATCAGAAGATTATTGATAATAATCGATGGACTTATCATTTTAAAAGGGGTTGTAATGGAAAGATCGACAGATATAAAGCCGGGCTGATAGTAAAGGATTTTAGTGAATAATACGGAGTGAAGTACCAAGAAACTTTTAGTCCTGTTGTTAGATTTGATTCGATTGGAGCCATTCTTGATGAGGTTGCATTGACAAATTCAAAGGTTATCTTAGCTTGATGTTAAACGGTTTTCTCAAATGGGGACTTCAATGAAATAGTCTGGGGATCAGATCACGTTCATTATATTTTTTGGAGGTCGCTGAATCCGAATCTGAGATCCAGAAAACCCCAGCGCGTCATGGTGCTGACATATAATATAATAAATAGGCTCTGAATCCCGGACTGGAAAAAAATTGCATGAGGTTTTTTTGAGGTTATGTCAGAACCACGACGTGCTGGGGGGTTTTAGACATCGGATTCTGATTCAGCGACCCCAAAAACATATAGTAAACATGGTATGACCTCCAGATCAGGAAAAAGATTTTTTTGTGGCTGTGTTATCTAGATCACTTTATATTTGTATCCAATTGAAAAACATCATGAAGATCATTTGTAAATTTTGTTAAAACTTAATAATCTCTTATAAACAAAAATTACATATTTTTGAAAAAGATTTAACTTTATGATCAAAAAATAATCTTTCTTTAGGAATTTTTTCTTTGAGAAAAATATCTAAAACTTGTAAACTTTTTTTTTAAATGATGAAAATTTTCTAAATTTTTAAATTTTGATTGGAAGTATTTATATTACAATTACATTAGAAAGAAATGGAAATGAGTGTAAATTTAAATACTAATGACACTTCTTTTTTTATAAATGCATCAAGCTAAAAGATATTAAGTTCTAATATTTTATTAACAAATAAAATATTCTCAATCACATCAAAATCTTCATTACTGAAAGAGAAATATTGCAGAAACGATTCGCAGGTGCCTTAACTCTTCCCGCGAGCTTATCTCAAGTCTTAAACCTACTTAAATTAGCAAAACGATTAGGCTATATTTCCTTGCATACGTTGCACACCAAATTCTCAAGAACGTCATCTATTTTTCCTCACTCATTTTTTTGGTTCTTTGTGAAACAGACACGTCGTCACACTACGCAAAAAATGAACACCGGTCAGCTTTGGCGATTTGTCTTATTTTTATTATCCTTGCAAAGTGCAAAAGTTTTATGCGAGGATATTAAGGAACCGACAATTTTAATTGCAATATTAGTTCGAAATAAAGCACATACGCTGCCCTACTTTCTTAGTTTTTTGGAAAATCTCAAGTATCCGAAGGAGAGGATATCACTTTGGTAAGTTCTATATATTAAAAAAAATAATATCTGGATAATTGTCCTCAAGGTATTGATAATAACCGTGTTTTAGAGTGGGAATTACAAAAATTCCGAATTTAAAAGAATATAAATATCAAGATTAGTCTAATTTAATTTTACATTTTTGTGTGATTAGTCCAGTCAACGGGGAGCAAATTTCACTCGGCTAAAAGATCCGACATAGTAAAATTTCTTTCTAACAGACACTGGGGATGGATTTATAAAGATGCTGTAAAAAGTGCCCAACCATATGTGTACGGCTACGGCCAGTATGTTGAAAAGTATTAAACAAAAACATTTTTTTGAAAATAACTTGAGAATGGTTGATTGAGAACGAATTTCATCGAGCTAAGAAATTTTCAAAATTTTGTAGTGCATAAAAAAGATTCTAACTGCTGTAAACGTATTATTGACTTCGACTCCATATAATTGAATTAACAGTATAATTGCCGAAATTCTGAATAAACTAAATAAAATATAGACAGTAGCTTCTAATACTATGTTCTCCTATAATATTAAATTTTTAAATATTCTAGGATTCGAAGTGATAATAATATTGACAATTCAATTGAGATACTAAACACTTGGTTGGAGCTAGAAAAAACAAAATACCATGCTGTGGATTTGTTATTCGATGATAAGTCTAAAGGCTTTGATGATGAAAAGGGAATTGGCGATTGGTCGCCTAAGAGATTTTCTAATGTCATCAAATTGAGAGAAGAAGCTCTTCATCATGCTCGAAAAATATGGGCTGATTTCATTTTTGTAAGTTTTTTTATTTAATTCTAGAATAAAATGATAATATACGTAATATTGTAGGAGGGGCCGTCCGTAAAATGCGTTACCAATTTGAGGGGAAAAAAGGTTGCGTCCAAAACTAAGTTGATAAAGGAGGGGGGGGGGGAGGGGGATGTCTGTCGAAGTGAGGTCACTAACTTAGATAACATTTATGTTGGTACGTTTCTTGATAAAAAATTTCAATAAATGTGGCGAATTTTGAGAAAGATGAGATGTTTAAATGCGCACTGAATTAATACAAGTCAATAAGAAAATAGAAAATTAAAAATTAAATAGGAAAATTAATAATAGCTTTAATGCTTTCACGATGATTTATTATAATAAAAGAGATATTTCGTGTTTCAATCGTGTACGAAACTACAAATTTTGCCGATGTTTAGTGTACATTGCAGTTCGCTTCGTCAGGGCTGACCTGAAACTGAGATATTAGGATATGTTGTTCTTATGTATACTCTCTACGATGTCTGTGATTGGCCATAGCCCCCCACCATGGAGACAGGACGCATCTGATTGGTCAATCAAGTCTTATTTAAGAATCCGGGAGGACGGAAAGCCAAATCGGATTGGTATTATAATCGATGTCCCTATTAATGTTATTAGGGTGCTTTAAGATTTCGATTGCTTCTCTATGTTTTCTTGGAAAAATATTGTGTGTTTTTCCGATGACGGTTGTTTGATCAAATAAAATGTCCTGTCCGTTTGCGCAATGATAGCACTTGGAGTCATCAACACGGTTCGGCGCCCTTTGTCCTTCTGTACCACACTTCCTCAAGTGTCGACTGCAGTCAACGCCTTTGCATTTTCCTGCAATATAAGCGTAGTCCAAGCAGCGGATGCAGGGCTTTGTCCGTTTTTAAAGGCGAACTCTGCATCGTACCCAGCTAATTTTGACATGGTCGTCATCTTCACCAATTTAATAGTATCTATCTCTTTTGAAACTACAAACGCCATGAGATTTTCGCGATAGTAATTTTTGGCCAGTTTGGCAATCGTGGTGTTCAGCGATTCCTGGCCAAGTACGACCGACAACGCCTCTTTGACTTCTTCAATATTCTCACTTTTTGCTCCAGCTTTGAGGCGACATCACATCAACGTGTTTTCTAATCAACCTTATGTCTACTGCTCTATCTTTTGGCTTAAAATGGGCTATGATGTCCCTCACTACTTCCGCAAACCTGCGTCCTATAGCTGCTTTTATTAATACATCATCTGGTATCGTCCTTTTTCGCCTGCCTTTGCTTTTATCTCCCAGTTCACCCTCTGCGTTGACAATCGCACCTTATTTGTCCTTTTTGCGTCCAACGACCTCGATCCACTCCAAAGTAACATCATCCACTTGGGTTTGCTTCGCGGATCTTGAGCAATTTTCGCTGTTAGGGATCGAACTGCTGAATGTCTGCCTCTTCGACTTTACCTCTGAATCAGGAGTTCTCATTATGGGACTACGATCAGCTAAAAATCCTTTCATGGCAGGGGAAAGCAAGAGATTAGACCTATTTGCTTGCAGCGAATGAGTTTTGCTGCTGCACTGATTCATCGCTTTCATATTCTTCATGCAATCATTGATCACTTGTTTCTAACTATTGAATATAAACAAGCAAAAATATGGACAACGTACGATATTGGTTAAGCCATTAGAGCTTTGCACAACCAATGAAATGTATAATGAACTTGAAGAATTAAAAAGCAGTCCCTCCGCTCGTCTGTCTCTCTCTTTGCCATGGTTGCTCGGAGGCCTGGCTCCCCTCCTCTATTTATAATATCTTTATGAACGCCACTCGTGGCAGAAGACTGAAACTGAAGATTGGTAGAATGAGAGGAGCCGCAAGGAAGTAAGACAGCAGCTAGTCCGGCTCCACGCAGTATGTTGGGGAATAGTCCGTGGCGTAGAGTCCCATATACTGTAGAACCTGAGAGCTCTATTGACGTGGGTGTTAATTCATCCCGTTTAAATTCAACTCGATGACAACATGACACAAGGCATTTTACAAGAATAAAACAAATACATATTATCTATTGGGGTGTGGAATCGCGAGGTCGGCTATTTGGCAATTTTCCAGGCTATTTGGTAACTTCCCAGGTTTGAAGACATCTTCAGTAAATTATATCCTGTCAATAACCTAAATCTCTAAAACGTTTTGAGTGTTCTGATAGTTTTTTTTTTTACAATGTAAATTAAAGTGACTTTCATTTAATTGTTCATTTTATTTTAGCCACGATTAACCTTCAAAGAACCCATTACAAATAAATTGGATCAAATATCAGCCATGGAACTCTTATATACCTGGCTCATATTTGTTTAGAGTTTTCAATATTTTATTTTGTTGAAGAAAATTATTTTAAAATAACGAAAGGAGTCTTATTAAATGCTGTACGTATGATTCGTTACTTGAAACTCATTTTCCACAGTGATTTACAGTGAAACGATATGTTTTCCATGTTTTTTGGGGGTTCAAGAAATACCCCGTCACAGTACTTACGTTCGACAGGCAAGCATGCCAAGTTTTATGTATTTTATTTGTTGCAAGTCTCGACTCCTGCCTATTTAAACCGTGAGCATACCGAATGTAGAATTTTGCGCGGATATACATACCAACCCATTCACTTGAAACATTTATGGCGAATCGATTGCCCGAGAATCAGTCAAAAACTCAGAATTTAAACTGGCAGCACGTGTCTACCGATAACAATCCGGCTAATTTTCTTTCACGGGGATAGGGAAATCAATCAATTCAAAAATCAAGAATTAAACTTTGCACATAAAGGGAATTCTCGCACTAAACGAAATGAATTGCCCTCTAATGAAAATATTAAAAACATTAAAATAAAAGCGTGTCAAAAAGCAGTCTCCTCGGATTAAACCCTTTATGGATGATGGAATAATTAGAGTGGGTGGCAGACTAGAACACGGGAACCTTTCTGAAGCGCAGAATCATTCTATAGTGCTTCTTAAACGTCTTGCCGCAACCCTAATAATATTTGATGGGGAAGGTAACGCAAAGACGCTTGAATCTTTTGAATTTGCTAATGACCTGAAGACTGAAGCCTTCCTCGCATGCTTAAAAAGATTTTTTTATCGTCGACGAAGATCACAGTAGACACAATCTGATAACGCAACGCGAATTTCGTTGGGGCCAATGACGTGATAACAGAATCATTCAGTACCTACACAAGTTTTTTACGTTTATCGCCAGGGACCGCAAGGCTCAATTCTTGAGACAGAGAGACACCTAACAGGGGTCCTTTTTGAGCCTTGAGTAAATGATTTTGTGAATCATTGAGTGAAATAAGCTATTTTATTTACAAATTTTAAAACTGGTGAAATATTCAATTAAAAAATCCCTCCACACCAGCAGTGAGTAACATTTTGAGTAAAATGATAAAATTCAATTTCGAAGTTTGGTCCTTGATTCAAAGCCCTTGAAAGTATTATTACAATACATAAACTTTGGTTCTATTGAGTATTGCTGTCAGCAGTGCACGAACCACAAAAATTCAATACACTCGCAGTTTATACGTTTGTAGTCACCCGCTCTTCTGTGAAACCTACGCACGCACAGTTTACATGCACGCACGATATTTTAAACGGTGGACTTTTGGAGTAATCTAACAAAGATTATGTTTTTGAAACAATTTCTTTTCATACAATATAAAATAAGATTCCAACTGTTAAATAAAACAAAGATCATTTGCGTATTTAGGATTTGTTACATTTTCATAATTTATTGTATATTCTAAGAATAAGAGCCCCATTGTGTAATGGTATTTCTTATTTCTCGTTTAGATTTTCCACTTTTTTTACATATTAAAACAAATTTCAATATATTGACTCTAAAAATTTGCCACAATGGACATCACATATTATGTGACATATCGCGCATTGTGCGCGAACAGTACAAATTTACGTACGATCTGTAGGTCGTGCGGGCACTGTGTCGGTACTGCAGCGCGAATTGCTATCTGAGAGCCTATTAACTTATAAAATTTATAATTTTTAAACGAATAGATGCTGGATGCTGACGTATTTTTGACTAATCCAAACACTTTAAATCATTTGGTTTCACAAAATTTTACTATCGTCGCACCTCTGTTACACTCTAATGGGATGTATAGCAATTTCTGGACTGATATAGATGCAGTTTATACAATAATTCTCTCAAGATCATACATAAGCTGCCTCGGAATTTCAAAGGTCCACACTGCGGTACTGATGGATTTAAGAAAAACAACGAGCGACCTCTTGACCTACTCATCAGAAAATGTAGTGGACTTTGATGGACCCAGGAATGATATCACAACTTTTGAATTAGTAGTCAGTCGGTCTGGTACTTATAAACAATGTCATATAT
>JAAAKG020151336.1:0-31361 GCA_010014905.2 Druon quercuslanigerum
TTCACCACAATTATCGAAACTCTCAGCAACCACAATTCCCGCTACTTTACACTTTCATACCGGAAACGGAAGTCCAAAATTTTTGTTTGTTAATTTATGGTAATATTAAAAACTAATTTATGTTAATTTACCATACATTTCTCAAAATTCAATTTAAATAGTTCTATAGATTTCCGAACATTTGTGGAAATTTTCAATCATTTATGGTAATTTTACAGAAAAATATGGTAATTTACTATAAATTTCACAAAATTTATTTTGAAACATTTTTATAAATTTCTGAAATTGTATGCGATTTTTGGTAATTTATGGTAATATTACAGCTAATTTATAGTAATTAACCATAAATTTCTAAAAATATAATTTTAAACATATTCATAAATTTTGGGAAATTTTTGGTAATTTATGGTAATATGATAGCTAATTTATGTTAAATTATAATGAATTCCCCAAAATTCAATTAAAATAGTTCTAGAAATTTCCGGAAATTTGTGAAAATTACCGATTATTTATGGTAGTTTCACAGATAAATATAGTAATTTACTATAAATTACCCAAAATTTAATTTTTAAACTTTTTATAAATTTTAGGAATTTTGGTAATTTATGGTAATATGCCAGCTAATTTACGTTAACTTATCATGAATTACCCAAAGTTACCTAAAATTTCATAAATTGCGGAAATTAAAAAAAAATTTAATTAAATTTTCGGTTATTTATGGTAATTTACAATGTTTACCTCCCATATTAACATAAATTACCAAAAACGTCAATAAATTTCCAGAAATTTAGACATTTGTAATTAAATGTTGGCAAATTTATGGTAAGTTACGATGAATTACATGTAATATTACCATAAATTACTAAAAATTTCATAAATTTACGAATATTAATAAAAATGTTCAAAATTAAATTTTGGGTAATTTCAAACCAAAAATGGTACAAACTTCCGGAAATTTATAAACATCATTTATGGTAATTTCTTAAAAATTATCAGTTATTTTTGTAGAACATTAATCTTATTGGGTAAAATTTCTCTTTTTAAACATAGTTGTCAAAATTCAAATAATTTTCTTTTAACTAAAAATTTAAGTATGCTATTTTTAGTGGAAAATTAATATTTTTAATTAAAGCTTGATCTTTTTTAATTGAAAATTTAACTATTCGGTTAAAAATTCGTCTTTTTTCCTACAAAATTACTCTTCTTGGCTGCAAATCCATCTTACTGAATGTGGAAATTTAAATGTTCATTTTTGGTTAAAAATTAATATTTTTAATTAAAAATTTATTTTTTTGTTAGATATTCGTCTATTTCTTAGAAAATTAACGTTCTTAATTAAAAAATTCATATTTTTCATTAAAGATTCAATTAATTAAAAAATTTTACTTTTCGGTTAAAAATTCATGAGTTTTGTTAAAAATTCTTCTTTTTGGTACAAAATTAATCTTCTTGGTAGCAAAATCATCTTACTGATTGTGGACATTTAAATGCCCATTTTTGATTACAAATTAATATTTTCAATTAAACATTTATTTTTTGGTTAGATTCATATTTTTCATTTTTTCATTAAAGATTCAATTATTTTGTTCATAATTCCTTTTTTTCGTTAAAAATTATTTTTGTTAAGATCGGCAATCGCAAGTTCTGTCGTTTCCTTCCCAGCAGAGGAAAGGGGAATATATTTTGTCAGAAAAACATTAATTAGATTTTTTAAATTCATAGCTCTATCTAGTTTGAAAAGTCTTTAAAAATGTATGCTTATCTGTGATGATAACACAGACTTCTAAAATAAAATAATATCTTTGCACGATTTGGAAAGAAAAAATTGTTTTAATAATTATTTAAAAAATTTAAGTACTGCTGATTAAAATAATCTAAATAATAAATATAAAATATAACATATAAATAATATATAGTATATATAAAATATTAAACCAAGTTTAATTAACAAAAGCATAGATAAGGCGCTTGTCCAAAGAAAAATTCGTTTTTTTACAGCTTTTTTAATTGGGAACTTCATAATAAGTTCATAAAGTATTCATAATTTCTTTATCAATTTTAGAACTTAAAAAAAAAAATTATTAAACAAATGGATTATTGGAGCATTCGTCGACGAAAAATTCTTTTTTTTCATGTCAGATTATTTAACTCGGCTCTTCATAATAAATTAATTCATTTTAATATTTTAATAGTTTTAATAACTTGCTTTTTGGAAGCACACTTATCTTATGTGCACGAAATTTTAATAATTTCAGCACTGCTTTGCCGTATCCTACAGACGAGAAAATCAACGGCAGTACGAATTAAAGGCTGCAACAGAAGCAGACTGTAAGATGTGGATTGATGCGATTCGTGAAGCCAGGTACTTAATATAATTTGGTTTGACCCATTTGCCCTTATAAACTCTCTATAAAATTACAGTGAAGTCTCTCCTATTTCAAGTACCCTGTATACGACTATTTTAAATTGCGCAGTTCCGCCAACTCCCACCACGCTCCCTGTACGGTTTCCTCCACGTCAGTGGCTGACCAATTAAAAAAAGAAAAAAAAAAAGAGTGGCAAATTCTCGTTCTTTTAAATCAAGTATTTTAGCATGGCGTCATGGGAATGACGTCAAGTGTCTGATGTGAGAACTATGCTTGATTCTATTATATTGATTTTTTGTTGGTAAATTGTACTATTTCGTGGAAAATGTTATATTTGCCACGACTTACATCAACAAAAATACTTGAGAAACATTTAAGTACATGTTGAGCAAATCCGCTACTGGGCGTTTCAAATATGAACGCATAATATTGCGCACACTACGCCTTGCCGATGCGCTGCTGATATTTTGAGATAAGAGTCGCAATCGCCTCTCGCCCCTTAAGCGGAGAAACTGCATCAAGTAGCAGTTCTGTGAATGACTAAAACACGAGTTACTCAACTGAGAGCCGGTTGTATTGATCTGCATTATTATAGATAGTATTTATTGATTTCAAATAGATTCGCGCTTTTCGGCACATGGACAGTAAAAATATTTCTTTACGGTGCTTGACAAAAATAACCTGATGGTTACGGTAGAGGCGGGGGTCCCTCCAGACTTGAAATGAGAGAACACCCACGTTTTAAGGCCACAGACATAGGAGAAACTTCATTGTATGTAGGGTTACCCACCACCTCTGTGCCAGCTGGCAAACACAAATAGAAAATTAAAAAATAAGACAGAAATTCAAATGAAAAAATGTTCTGCGGTGCATTGTTTAGCAACTGCAGAGCAACAAAGTTCCGTGTAGGTGTGTCGGCGCGTCAAGTGTGAGTGCAGCGACCTTGAGCCACCACCGGCACTCACACTTCACGCGGGGGCACACCGTGGGCACACATACGCTGAACTTTGTTGCTCTGTAGTTGCTAAGCAAAGCACCGCAGAACATTTTTTCATTAGACTTTCTGTCTTATTTTTCTATTTGCAATTTGTTGTTACCGGCTGGCACAGAATCGGTGGTAAACCCTGTATAAATTATAAATGTTTGCCGGAAGATAGAGATAATAAGTTTGTTGAGGCCATTCCCGCTTTGAGAAGCAAAACTGCGTGCAGAATAACTTTAAAAAAATGGGCTGTTACCAAAAAATCGAAAAAAATATATATAAAGATCATACTCGCAGTAAATAGGCAAACCACAAAAAGAACAAATTAAACATTAAAAAAAGGTAGTAAAAAAGCGCAGAATGTCATTTTTGCCCAAAAAATTGATTCTTTTTTTTTAACGGAATTAGTTAAAAATGTTTGATAGGTTTTGAATTATTGTGTTCGCCAATTTGAAAAACGTGATTTCCAGAAAAATTTTGCACTCTGAAAATGAACCAATGAAATCTCACTGATTCACAGTTAAATCTCACTGCTTTTGCAGTGAAATCTCACTGGTTCCCAGTGAAACCTAAATGGTTGAAACAGCTAGAAGTGTGTCATTGATAGTCTTTAAAAGGTAAAAACGACAGAGGGATTAAAACAATGTTATATTTTCGATAAAATTTTTTATGCAAAATTTTTAATGAGGACTTTTGACATATTTTTGACAAGTAGGAATCTACTATAACCTTTAAAATGTTTAATATTTAGGTAATATAAATTTAGTTATTTTATTAAATTTATTATTTTTATTATTGATTATTATGTTAAATTTTATTAAATTTAATTATTAACATAAGTTTAATTATCCTGTATAATCTCACTTTTATTGTTATTGCAGTTTTAATAAACTACTGTTGCAAAAAGAAGAACTGGAGCAAAAACATTTGCATTTGTTGCAAATTGTAGAAAGTGAAAAAACAGCCAAATGGCAGTACACTCAGCAATGCGAAGAACTTACATCGGAAATCAAAAAGCTTCGTGCTGAGGTTTGTCAATTCATGCAAATCGCATTGTTCATTTTTCAAAAGCATTTTTCAAAAAATCACGAGAAATGGGAAAAATAGGGCAATTTTTTTTAAAACAGGGGGAAAATGATAAATTTCTTAAAAAGGGCATTTCGTTATAAATAATGAATGTTTAAATAAGATAATATTTATTTTTTTTGCAGAAAAAATTCGCTGATTCTAATATGTAAAGAATTTGCTTCTCAGAAATAATGAAGTCTAGAAAATTTTTAAAACCTCAAATTAACATTCCTTTTTTTATTCGTGAATCTAAATTTTGTAAGATTTTTTTTATTCCAAACAATATTTTTCAGCAAAATAAGTTGGGTAAGCTGTTAAGATACATATTAGATGAAAAATAGTTTTTCTTCTCCATTTTTTTGTCTTTTATGCCGTTTTTCCAAAAATTAAAATTTGAAAATTTGTAATCTTACTTTTCAGGATTAAAGTAAAATGTAGTCGTTTTATCTAAAAATAATTATTAACAAATATGTATTTCCTTTTTAGGCTAAGAACTCTTGCACGTTTGTTTTTTTTTCATACTTTGTGTCCTTTTTTCAACAAATTTTTATTTTTTTATTTTTAAAGATATTTTTTAGAACTAAAATAAAAGTTTTTACCTATCATTTTTTTCTTAGCTTGTATCGTTTATCCAAAAATTAAATTTTCTTATTTTTAATTTGATTATTTACGATTAAAAAAATTTCCGTTAAAAAAATTGTCATGAATTATTTTTTATTTTCTTTGCTTGTGTCGTTCGTCCAAAAATGGAAAATTTTTAACTTTTAATTTTGATTTTTAATAATAAAACAAAAACTTAGTATCCTGTTATGAAGTGATTAATAAAAAATTGTACATCTTTTTTATGCCCAATTTCTGTTTTATTCGTGTTTTTTCATATTTTGAAATTTTATTTTCTTCAATTAAAAATTCAACTATTTTGTTGAAAATTTATGTATTTTTTTAAAAATTAATCTTTTTTGGTAGAAATGTAATATTTTCGGTTTAAAATTCGTTGCTTTGGCTTGGAGCTTATTTCCGTATTTTTAATTATTTTTTAACTAAAAATTTAGTTATATCATGTTGCTTAACAAATCAATCTTCTCCCATCGAAAAATTTAAAATATGTTTGAAAATTGTATTATTTTGTTGAAAGTTTGTCTTTTTTGTTGATGAATTCATTTTTTTCTTTGAAAATTCAACTATTAGAGGTTAAATATTATAATTTTTGCTTGAAAATTAATGTATTTTTGTTAAAAATTATTGACTTTTAGTATAAAATTATTTTTTTTGGTTTAATATATATTATGTGGTTGAAAATACTTTTTAAAAATTTTAAACTAATTTGTTTAACAAAAAATCTAACTTAATTTATTGTCGAAATTTGTTTATAGGGATTTATTCTTTTCGGTAAAAAATTCAACGTTTGTTAAAAATTTTTGTATTAAACATACATGATGGTAATTAAATGTTAATTTAATTTGTTAAGAATGTGACCAGTTTCGTTACAAATTCATCTTTTTTGTAGAAAATGAATTTTTTTATTAAAAATGTAACTATTTAATTTTTTCTAGAGAATTGTAGAAAATTTATTTTTTGATTAAAATTCATATTATTCTTTTAAAAAATCAGCTGAAGTGCTTTTTTGAAAAAATATCTGCTTTTATGCAAATTTGTTTTTTAATTTCAAAATTTGAAATAATGTATAAATAATGAAAAATCAAGCAAGTAGAATGCATATGCTTGAAATTTTATTCTCCCTAACATTTTTTTAATCATTTGACCAAATGGCAAATTTCTATAATTTTCATTTATCCTAATTGCTAATTTTACTAATTTTTACTTGTCTGAATTTCTTTTTGAGCGTTCTAGTTTTTATTTTAATACATTAACATTCATTATATTTTTTAAATTTCTATCTTACCATTTGACCTAATTTTTGTATTTTTGTATTTATAATACAAGACCATTATCCAATATAGTATATAACGCGCGTATTAATGGAATTCATGGCATTCACGGAATTCACGGAATTTAAGGAATTCACTGAATTCATGGAATTTAAGGAATTCACTGAATTCATGGAATTTAAGGAATTCACTGAATTCATGAAATTTAAGGAATTCACGAAATGCATATAACGCCTGGCATTCAAGGATTTCATGGAATTCCAGGAATCAACGGAATTTAAGGAATTTCCAAAATTCAAGGAATTGAAGGAATTCACTGAATTCATGGAATATAAGGAATTTCCGAAATTGAAGGAATTGAAGGAATTCACTGAATTCATGGAAGTTAAGGAATTTCCGAAATTCAAGGAATTGAAGGAATTCACTGAATTCATGGAATTTAAGGAATTCACTGAATTCATGGAATTTAAGGAATTCACTGAATTCATGGAATTTAAGGAATTCACTAAATTGATGGAATTTAAGGAATTCATTGAATTCATTAAATTTAAAGAATTCACTGAATTCATGAAATTTAAGAAATTCACGAAATTTATATAACGCCTGAAATTCAAGGATTTCATGGAATTCCAGGAATTCACGGAATTTAAGGAATTTCCGAAATTCAAGGAATTTAAGGAATTCACTAAATTCATGGAATTTAAGGAATTCACGAAATTCATATAACGCCTGGAATTCAAGGATTTCATGGAATTCCAGGAATTCACGGAATTTAAGGAATTTCCGAAATTCACGGAATTTAAGGAATTCACTGAATTCATGGAATTTAAGGAATTCACGAAATTCATGGAATTTAAGGAATTCACTGAATTCATGGAATTTAAGGAATTCACGAAATTCATATAACGCCTGGAATTCAAGGATATCATGGAATTCCAGGAATTCATGGAATTTAAGGAATTTCCGAAATTTAAGGAATTGAAGGAATTCACTGAATTCATGGAATTTAAGGAATTTCCGAAATTCAAGTAATTGAAGGAATTCACTGAATTCATGGAATTTAAGGAATTTCCGAAATTCAAGGAATTGAAGGAATTCACTAAATTCATGGAATTTAAGGAATTCACTGAATTCATGGAATTTAAGGAATTCACTAAATTCATGGAATTTAAGGAATTCATTGAATTCATGAAATTTAAAGAATTCACTGAATTCATGAAATTTAAGGAATTCACGAAATTCATATAACGCCTGGAATTCAAGGATTTCATGGAATTAGCAGAATTCACATATTTCACGGAATTTACTGAATGCTACGAATTAATTTAATTCCAAAAATTCTGTGAATTATTTTAACTTAATCAATTCCAGGAACTCCACGAAATCCATGAATTCCGTGTATTCCATGAATTTAATTATTTTCGTGAAATTCGTGAATTCCGTGATTTGCAAAAATTCCGTGCATTTCACGAGTTCTGACATTCCTGTGAATTCTATAAATTCCTTGAATTATGGTTGAAAATCAATGATTTTTCTTCGTAAAGCCTGCTATTAAATTTATTGTTGAAAATTCATCTTTTTTGGTTGAAAATTTTATTATTTGGTTGAAAATGTAACCATTTTGTAAGAAATTAGTTTTTTTGTTGTTATTAAAAATAAACGTTTTTATCTCAAATTATACATATTCTATTTTTGTTCGAAATTTCTTTTTAAGTTAAAGATCTAAATGTTTGGGTAAAAATTATCCGTTTTCAGGTCAAAAATCAATTATTTGTTTAAAAGTTTATTTTTATGTTTAAAAAATAAACTAATTATTTAAGTCATTTTAATTAAAAATCTTATATGAAAATCCACCTATTTTTGTCTGGTTCAAAAATCGTATTTTTTTCTTAAATGTTCCATTTGGGGGAACAGATTTTTTTATTGGAAAATATTTTTGGCTGAGAATTTCAATATTTTATTGAAACTTGGGTTTTTTAATTTAAAAATTAATATTTCTGAAAATTCTTTTTTCTTGTTGCAAATTAATTTATTTTAATTGTAAATTTTACAATTCCATTATTGATTAAAGATGTATATTTTTAGTTAAAAATTTAACTAATTGTTTAAAAATGTAACCCTTCGGTTGAACATTTAACTGCTTTTTTAGGAATTCCTTTTTTGATTTAAATTAATTTTCTCAAGTTCTTTTTTTTAAATAAATTATTTGCTTACAAATTTATTTTATTTAGCTGTAAATTCAATTATTTGTTGAAAGTTTATGCATTTGATAAAATTGCAAAGTTTTCAAAAACAAACATTTTAGGTCATAGAAAATTGACAATCTTTCAGAAGTGGGGCAAAGTTACGTGATTCTTAGTAATAATACATATAACTTATGATAAGTTACCATAAATTTGTAAAAATTTAATTCAAAAATGTTTATAAATTTCCGAAATATTATGAAAGATTTTTGTAATTTGTTGTAATTTGACATGTAAATATGATGACTTACCATAAATTACTCAAAATTAAATTTTAAACATTTTAAAAAATTGCTGGTAATTTATAAAATTTTTGGTAATTTCTGGTAATATTACAGGTATTTTATGGTAATATTACAGGTCATTTATGATAAAATATCATAAATTGCCTAAAATTCAACTTAAAAATGTTTATAAATTTTCGAAAATTTTCGGTCATTTATAGTAATTTTACAGGTAAATATGGTAAATTATCATAAATTATCCAAGATTTCGTTTGAACTTCTTTATAAATTTCAGGAAATTTATCAAATTTGTTGCCTAATTTATGATAATATAACAGATAATTTATGAAAACTTACCATAAACTGCCAAAAATTCGATTAAATTTTTAAAATAAATTTCAGGCAAATTATGAAAATTTTCCATCATTTGTGGTTATATCAAAGGTAAATATGGTATATTACCATGAATAAATTACCCAACATTCAATTTTAAACATTTTTATAAATGTTCGGAAATTCATGAAATTGTTTTCTAATTTATATTAATATTAAACGTAATTTATGAAAACTTACCTTAAATTGCCAAAAATTGGATTCAAAATTTTTTATAAATTTCTGGCAATTTATGGAAATTTTCGGTCATTTGTAGTCACATTAAAGTCAAATATGGGAAATTACCATGAATAACTTAAAATTCCATTTTAAACTTCTTTAAAAATTTTCGGAAATTTAATAAATATTTTGGCATTTTATGGTAACTTAACATAAATTGTCTAAAATTTAATTTGAAAATTCTTTTTAATTTCTAAAATTTTTGGGTCAGTTATGGTAATTTTACAGGCAAATATCGTATCTTCCCATAAATTACCCAAAATTAAATTTTTAACATTTTCATCAATTTACGAAAATTTATTAAATTTTCTGCTAATTTGTAGTAATATTACAGGTAATTTATGGTTGCATAAGATTATGCATGGTAATGTTCAATCAACTACCGCAAAATGCTATTATCGACGATAACAATTTCCTTACACTTCTTAACGTGGGTGGGCTGATTATTGTAAAATGCGAGCTAATAGATGTATAATTTTTATTATTCACTCCGCTTCATGAAAAGGGCTGAAATCATGCAAGCGGCATAAAAAATTATTTTCGGATTCGCAAGATTTGATCATTTTCATCTGTTTTTGATAATCAGAATGATATGCCACATTTTGAAATCCCGGGATTTACTGTGTAGGGAATATTCATGTACCTCATTATCAACGTGATTTTTCTATAGGAATGCGTGTCTATAATAATGATTAAAAACTATACATTGTTCTTTAGTTGTGCACACTAAAAAAGGAATTAAGACCGAACACTGTTGCTCCCACCACCACGTACGGAATGGGACGAAATCCTTTTCTGAGGACTTTGTCGCAATGCATTGGTTCAAATACCGGAGTTACTTCAACAATAACTACACCATTTTCATCACTATCTGTCGAATTCCCAGTTTGCTCAGCAGGTGATGAGGTTGGGAATGGTAGTAATATTTCTACAAGTCGAATCAGCCCTTCCGCAGGATTTAAAGAAATTGCCGAAGGTTCTACCGAAATGCAAAAGATTAAGAAGGTACAGAGTTTTTTTCGAGGCTGGTTATGTAGACGGCGTTGGAAACAAATTGTTGAACAGTATATTAAAAGTCCACATGCAGAGAGCATGCGTAAGAGAAATAGGTAAGTGGTTGCACATTCTGATGTTTGGTGAAAAATATTTGTATCCTATGCAGCAATATTTGCTTCATATATATGGTTTATGTACTTTACAGTTTGGTGTTTCAAATGGTTGAAGCCGAGGAAGAATACACAGATCAAATGGAAACTCTTGTAAGCTGTTTCTCAAGGCCATTTAAGATGGCAGCTAGTTCAAAAAAACCACCATGTAGTCACGAAGATGTTAACAGTATCTTCTTGAATAGCGAGACAGTTTTGTTTTTACATCAAATATTTTTAAAAGGTCTTACATCCCGTATGGAGAGTTGGCCAACCCTTGTTCTAGGTGAGTCGCATTGAAAACGATGAGTCAGGTTTGACATAAAATAAACGCGGTCGAAAGATGTGCGTCGCCAAATGTGCATCGCCAGATATGCGTCGCGAGATATGCTTCGCGAGATTTGCGTCGCGAGATGTGCGTTGTGTTAATCCAATGGACCTTAGTTTCCAAACTGTAGATGTTTAAGTATTTAAGTTCGAGCGCTGAACTCACCACCGTACCCCGGGCTTCGAACTTTTTATTTACTGGCTACTGATTTCGAGTGGAGCGCTCGAGCATAAATACTCAAACCTCAATATTCAAAAGCTAAGGCCCATTTGCTTGGGAGAAAAATTACACATCTGATGAATTTGCATGTGCTTTCCCCCTCTGGAGCCCCAATCGAATCAGCGACGCATATTTTGCGACAAATTCCTATTCATTTCGCGAGTTTGTCAGGTGGTCAAAATTCCCGGTTATTTCCGAATTTTTAAAATGATACCCCTTTTCTGAAATTCCCAATCACAGACCCCAAATTATAATTCTGAACTCAATCTCCCCATCTCAAAGTAAAATTCCTACTCCACAATTCCAAATTGAATTCCTTAACTGAAATTTCATAGAGTAAATTAAAATTAGAATTATTTTCGAAAATCCCCGGTTCAGTTCAGGATAATTTTAATTTTAAAGGGAAGTTTTCTACATTTCTTTTATTAACTCCCCATCTTAATTTCAAATTATAAACCTTTTAGAAAATTCCCTGTCCCAAGGTCGAAATTAGAACTCGTGACTGAAATCTTCAATCCTTACCCCAAGTTATAATTCTTAACTCAAAGTAAAACTCGTGTTTCTTGAAGAAAATTCTGGTACACAATTAAAAATTGAATTCCTTAAATAAAATTGCATGGGGTAAATTAGAATTAGAATTATTTTGGAAAATTCCTGATCCATTTCAGAATAACTTTAATTTTTAAAGGGAATTTTTTAATATTTCTTTTATTAACTATCCCTCACAATTTAGAATATAAAATTTTGTAGAAAATTCCAAAGATCGAAATTACAATTCTTTACTGAAATCCTTAATCCTAAACTCCAATTTATAATTCTGAACACAAAATTCCTATCTCAAAATGAAACTCGTAATTCTTCAAAGAAATTCCTGGTCTACAATTAAACATTGAATTCTTTAAAAAAATTGCATAGAGTAAATTAGAATTAGAATTATTTTCCAAAGTTCCCCGTTCTATTTCAGAATAACTTAAATTTTTGAAGAAAAGTTCTCTATACTTCTTTTAATAAATCTCCATCTCAAACCAGAGTTATAAACCTTTTAGAAAATTCCCTATCCCAAGATCGAAATGACAATTCTTGACTGAAATCCCTTATCCCAAACCCCAAACTATAATTCTAAACTCAATTTCCCCATCTCAAAGTAAAACTCGAAATTCTTTAAACAAATTCCTGGTTCATAATTAAACATTGAATTCCTTAAAAAATTGCATGGAGTAAATTAGAATTAGAATTATTGTCCAAAATTCCCGGTTCTATTTCAGAATAACTTTAATTTTTGAAGGAAAGTTTTCTATACTTCTTTTAATAAATCCCCATCTCAAATCAGAGTTATGAACCTTTTAGAAAATTCCCTATCCCAAGATCGAAATTACAATTCTCGCCTGAAATCCCCAATCCCAAACCCCAATTTATAATTCTTAACTCTAATTCCCTATCATAAAGTAAAACTCGTAATTATCTGAGAAAATTCTGGTCCACAATTCAAAATTGAATTCCTGAACTAAAATGACATGGCTTAAAATAGAATTAGCATAATTTTGGAAAAATCCTGATTCTATTTCAGAATAACTTTAGTCTTTGAAGATCGCAATTATAATTCTTTACTACAATCTCCTGTCCAAACTCCAAGTGAGGTTGATGATTTTTTCATCAATTTCTTGCTCCAATTTAGAATTTGAGTATTAATATATGAAACTACTTTTCGTTTTTATATAAAAAGATTCGATAGGAAAATCCCGACCACTGAATCACGTACGCTTTTTCCCAGCTAATCAAAACTCCCAATCATTTCCCAGCTTCAGAGTCAAAACTGTAATTCTTGACGGAACTTGTTTTTCCAAATTCTTAAACTTTGATTTTTTTACTGAAATTTCGTGTTGCAAACTCTTCATCATAATTCATTACTCAAATCCCCTGTCCTAACTCAGAATTGTAACATTTTTTAGAAAATTCGCTGCTCCAATTTAGAAGTAGAGTAATAGAATATATAAAATTACTTTTAGTTTTCATACTAGTATATTCGAGAAAAATATCCTGGTCACTCAATTGACTTTTTTTGTAATTTCTCTTTTTTTCCGAGTTAACAAAATTTTCTATTTTGCCCGGTTTTCTCAATTTCCTGATCAGGTGGACACACGGATATTTTAAACGTTTTAAGAATTAGTTCGCCATATTTCTTTGAAATTTTATATTTTTTGCAATAAACAAAAGAAAGAAATAGTTCAGAGCTGAAAATTTTCGTCTCTAAATACAGGTGACTTGTTCGATATGCTGCTCCCAATGTTGTCGATATATCAGGAATACGTAAGAAACCACCACTATAGTCTTCAGGTATTAACAGAATGCAAACAATCTTCGCCTGCATTTGCCGCTCTTTTAAGTCGACTAGAAAATAAAACCGCTTGCCAGGGAAGATCTCTCGAAACTTTTCTTACTTATCCGATGCATCAGGTAATAAGCTACTACGACATTATTATACATTTTTGTTTTAAACAGCGAACTAAGAATGTACTATCAAAGAAGAATATCCTTTATCCGTTATTATTATTCTAGAGGTCGTATTTTCTTGTCTAGGTTCCGCGATATATAATAACTCTACATGAACTTCTTGCCCATACTCCACATGATCATGTTGAGCGTAAAAGTTTACAGAATGCTCGCCAACAGCTAGAGCATCTCTCTCGACAGATGCATGATGAGGTGACATATTCTTCCTTCAATTTGTTAAATAATTGATTATTACTAAATAATTCGTTATTTCGCCGTGAGATTGCTTCATATTCCTGGGATAGATAATTACTGTATTTACAATATTTAATTAAAAATTTTTTAAACAGCAAAAGTTAATATTTTAGGTAAGCGAGACGGAAAATTTACGGAAGAATTTAGCCGTAGAAAGAATGATCGTTGAAGGATGTGACATTTTATTAGACGTCAATCAAGTATTTGTTAGACAAGGTAAGAATTAGGGAAAAAGTTATAATTGAACTGGTTGTCATTTAATACAATATAGCCAGACACAGTTATTATATGTACCCTTTATTATTATTATAATAATCGAATTTTTAGTGGCTCTTACTCATACTCTAATGATTGTTTTTTCGTTATAGGAGCACTAATACAAATTACAGAAAAGTCCCGAGGTGCTCGAAGTAGGTTAAGTGCAACATTTGGCGGAAAAGGCGGCAGCAGTGATAAAGAGATGTCTAGACAATGCTTTCTATTTTCAAATCACTTAATACTTACAACAAGACAATCAGATGATGATGGGCGTTTAAATCTTGTACCACAAATTGGTAAAATTCCTCTCTGTGATGCCACACTAATAGAAGATCCCAGTGATCAGAATACAACGGACGATGATGGTGTGTGTTGCACAAATTTGTCAATATTGATAGTTTAATACAACTTAGAATTAAAAAAAAGCATGTGCAAACTTATTTTGCGCTCCTGCATAAAGATCTTATACGCAAAAATTATTTTCGTAAAGTAATTGAATTGTAAAATATGCATTTACTTTCAGAGCTATCAGTCTGCTCTATGTCTAGTGGGATCAGTGAGAGTAGCGGTAGCGGCAGTGGAAGTGGAGGTACACACATGCAAAATCGTGATTTTAAAATTGTACTTGACATAAAAGCGGGGGGTGGTCAAATGATAGTTCATCTGGTCGCACCCACAATGCAGGTACTTGTAATTATTTTGCATCTGTATCTCGTAGATGATATAAGTCTATCTGAGCTGTCCAAGAGTCGTCCTCACAGCTGCTTCAGGACAAGATCGTAAGCATGGTCTGGGGCCTGTGGATCATCCGTGATGATGAGAAGCAGTTCTCCTCCACCAGTGTATTCCTATAGTATTTTCTTTACTTGTGCAAATCTATATTCATGAAGTCTCGGATGCTAAACTGGCGGCATGGAAAAGAAAAAATGTTGCAACTTTTAGTTCTTTATGAAGCTATGAATGGGTTGGTAACAATATTCCTTTTATGCTTCTCATGATGTAGGTTCGGCTGGCAATACAAACTTGTTGTTGAATCAAAAAACTTTTTTTAAAACTATCTCTCCAATTTCTAGAGAGATCTATATTTTGCTTCTTTCAGGATTAGGACTAATAGCTCCTAAAACACGATGTGGCAAGTTTAGAAAAGTACTCCCTTACTTCACTGGTAGTATTATATTAGTATTTAGAGTCAATCCACTGAATTTGATCTTAAACGTGTTGGGGTAGTGCAAAAATATTGTTTCTCATTCTTAAATAAGATGGTCTCTTCAAAACAAGTTTACTCTTCATTTATGGCATCACTTACTTCACGGATACAGATTTCCCCAAATAAGAAAAAGGCTCACACACTGGTCAGACTGTACGTATGAGCGATGCCCAAACAAGCGCAAACTACCTAGGTTATCTTCCCCTTTCAGTGGGATCCTTACCCCTCACACCTCTTTCGTCGCATTTAGTCGTCGGGTTTCCCGGAGCGTAAGTTCTATTGTCGCTAATGGTTCTAACACACCTCCGATTACAGTTAAAATTTATCCACTCAGAATTTTTAAAAAATGATGAAAGCTATTAGGAAGCCATTTTTTTGTGGAATCTATGGGCTTTCACGAGTTCAGGGGGTTTTCATTCCTTATCGACAGACAAAAATTAGATTCTACCAATACAAGGTATACGTAAGTCCTTGAGAACAAGCATTCCAAAGATTTGGAATGCGTCTTCTAATAAACTAATCATATTAAATTTGTGAATTTATATTTATATAAATATTTTATTCTAAGGGCAAGAGTGTCTATTATTTAAGTTCTAACGAGATGGTAGAAACATACTGAGCCAACAAACTGTAGGCGAGAAATGATATTTGCATCGTAATCGATTATTGTACTTTCGACTGCTGCACATTTGTTCTTTGAATGAGAATTCTGATGTAGATCAAGAGAACCAATACTATTGCATTTAAAATTGGTATAAACTTGGATTCTGAGCGAAAATTCAACTGTCTTCATAATGTTTGAGTGTGAGTGATAGAAAGAATTGTTGTAGTTAGAATTGAATGATTCAAACGTATTCGTTGATCTTCTCCAATCAGCGTTTTTCGCAGCTCAGATTCTTGGTGCAAATGAAGATATGTAGCTTATGTTAGCGTTTCCCAAATATTGACATGATGGGTAATGAGTCCTAAGACAAACAGTTTTTGAATTTTGAGGCGAAAGGTGAAATGGAGAACCGATGACTTAAACATTGTGGAAAAATCTTATCGCGACGTTGTGAATTGCTTTCTCGAAATCAATCATTATTTTTTTTGCATTTAGAGTAAAACCTTTCTCCGTGAAAATTCTAGAGAGTTCCGCAAGACATTTCAAATCACCAATTTTCTTCTGAGTTTTATTCAAATTCTGACGCATTCATGGGAATAATTTTCAACGAGCCCAAGAAAGATTTTTTTCAACCGGTAACATTCATTACTTTTGAATCCCTGATGTTCTTTTCCTAAGCATGAATTCATAACTTTAGATGGTCTTTCGCAATGTTCTTCAAAAGCTTTGAGTTTCACGCTTGTGGACATAGAGCTGAATGCCAATTTTTGATTCGATTCCGGATGGGGATTACCCCGCGTTAAATTGCTTTGGGCCATATAAATAGATTGCGGAAATCCAATCGAAACATGCTAATGAGCTTTACAATTCTTTCTACAACATCTCCATCTCTCTAAAGTAGAAGCCAAAGTTCTACCAAAACAAAATTTACATATTTCCTCAATTAGAAGTGTCTTACCTAGTTAAGATGTCGCCTCGGTCGGCAGAAGCAATCTTCGAAAAAAGAATCGAAATATTTACGACAAGAAAACTTAAACCCTGGATATCTCTGGCTCCATCTCAAATTTCTATTATATTAATAATAATGAACAGCTTAGCTTTGCCAAAATTAGCTGAGGTCTGAAGGTATTCGTTTGGGACTACGTATTTTATAACGTTGAATCGAAAGGGAATGAGGGAATGTTTATATCTAATTTTTACCTGTTGATAAGAAACCCTGAACTGTACCCTCCAATCCAGAACCCCTGGACTCGTGAAAGCCCAGATTCCAAAAAATTTACTTCTAAATAGCTTTCATCAGTTTTTTAAAATATTGAGTGGATAAATTGGAACGGTAATCGGAGGTGCTTCATGGACATTAGAGACAATAGACCCCGTGCTGCGGGAAACCCGAGGACTGAGCGCGGCGAGAGTGGCAATTAGTTTGTATGAGGTGTAAGGGTCCCCCTGGAAGGGGAAGGTAATCCTGGTAGCTTGCGCTCCATTGAGTTGTACCTGTACGTATGCTCTCGTTTTGAAACACGTATGAGGACGAGTCGTGGATCGTCTCGTCTCTCTAAATAAATGAGCACAGAGAAGAGATATTGCGTAATAAGTTATAAAAATTGTTCTTTATTATAGGAAAAAGCTGCATGGATTAGTGATATTAGTCAGTGTATGGACAACGTGCGTTTTAATGACTTTTTGCACAGTTCATTGTCGGAAACTAGCTCTGTCACAATGCCGCAATCCATCAGAAATGATCCGAAGCTTTTCAAGGATGACGTGGATATAAGATTCAGTCGTACACTAAACTCGTGTAAAGTACCACAAATCAGATATGCAACACCGGAAAGGTTACTTCAGAGGCTAACGGATCTTCGATTCCTGAGCATTGACTTCCTTAATACCTATTTGCTCACATACAGAGTTTTTACTGACGGTGTAACTGTATTAGAAGCTCTGAAAAAGGTTTTTTATGATACAGAGCCACCAGATTCTCAAATATGTAGTGGTGCTGGTGGTGGGTTTTCTGCTAGGTATGAACTATAAGAATCTTTTATTGCAAGTCACGGACTAAGTACCATTGCCATCCTAATTACAAATAGCAATTTCAGGTGTCTGAACTTGTCAAATATTTTACAGTTCCTTAGAGGTCTTGGACAGTGCGTCTGCTGTTCAGTCGCAACATTATGAGGAGAGGCATAGAAGGAGCTTATCACCTAGGCGAACAAGTGGTGCCAGCTCAGTATCAGGTAGGAATTATGTTTTTAAATAATGAAATACAATCTCTTACTAATTTACAATATTATTTTTGCTGATGCCATTTTTTCTTTATATAAACATGGATAAAAGGTTATGGGTCGGAAGTTAGTGACAGTCGAGAAACGTCACGGAGTCATTTTCACTGCGAGAATGCCGCTGCAACTGTTAGCGCGCAAAATCAAAACAATGTCAAGTCTTCTCACTGGCGTTCCGGATTTCGCAAAAGTGAGATAATTTACCTTTATATTTCTTAATATTTTTACGACAAGCGTGAGTAATATAACAAGCTTTTCTCCTACAATTATGAATTGTTTAATTTCATATTTTAACTACACAATATAAAGGTCTAAACACAAAATCAAACTGAGACTTTTTTTCTTCAAAAAATGGCCTTTTTGCTTTTTGCCATGCCTCACTCAACCTTCCTATTTTTAGAGATTAGAGCCGGTTGAGAGAAGATTAAAAATGATAGCAGAAAATCTGTTAATTTGTTCAATTTCTGTTGAGCGTTTTTGTAATTCTGTATTCACGTTAAGAATACACTCGTTATTCACCATATTGATCGATTTGCCTAATATTTTTTTTCATTCTTTTGTAAATTATATCAGAATCGTTTCAATATGTTTAAAAATTAACCTGAAATCTTTGGGAAATATTTGACCCTTTATTTAGGACAAGTTCATATGAATGAAAAATGCATAAGGCTCGGATAATACGGACTACTCGTGCGCTATAGCTCGGATAATATGAGTCAAATATTTTGGCTTTAACCTCGGATAATCACGAACTGGGATAAAGTGGTCTCGGATAAGCGAGCTTATACTATATTTAAAATCTTTGCGAATTATTTGAAATCTGTTTCAAGTACGTGGCGAACTTTACGAGATTTGTAAAATATTTGATAATATTTTTGAAATTATCTAAATGTTTGGGTAATCACTGAAATCTTTGTGGACTATTTATTTAATTTTTGGAAATAATTAAAAAATATTGAGAATCTGTTTTAAAATACTTGTTGATATTTGGGTAATTATTTTTATTTATGTGTGATCATAGCAGTTCATTTAAATACAAAAGAAATCTTTGCTGAATATTTGTAATCTTTGGAAAATCATTCAAATCATTTGAAATTTTTGTGAAATCTTTCGGAAATTATTCAACTCTTGATACAATGTTTGAAATCTTCCAGAAATCTTTACAGAATTTCTGAAATTTTTGTCATTCTTTCCTTCTGCCATTTATTAAGAAATAAGCAACAGCGATATGCTGTTCACTCATGGTGGCGGTTTGCTCCTTCCCAGAAGCGTAAAATGAAACATTTTCCAAAAAACACTCTCTTTCATTTTGAATTTAGACCTTTATATTATGTGACTTAAATATGAAGTTAGACAATTTATAATTGTAGGAGAAAAGCTTGTTTGCGTAATACATGGACTAAAATTTATGCCTGAGCAAGCGCCTTAAGGTTAAGATGAAACGATATACAAAATAATATCAAATTCTGTAGATTCGCTCAAATTTCAACATTGCATCCCAATAATTTCATTTGAAAATCGAAAAAGGCGATTTTTGAAGTTCCCTGCAGTTGCAGTACTGCTTCTGTCAGAACAAATATTTAAAAGCTGTAAATGTTGCTTTCTCTTTCTAGCATTCTCTTCCTTCTTCTACTTTTCCTTATTGTCAGACTTTTCTAATTATGGATTTTAGCACAGACATATTGGATTTCCCCAGAAAAGCTTTTTTTCGATTTTCACATTCACTGCAAATATTCAAATTAATATTTCCTTAATTTCTAATTTAGTGGAGGAGGAACATTCACACCATCACCACCATCACCACCCTCACCAATTAGGTCAGATCGCTGAATCTACGCCGACAATTGCTTTCAAACCTAGTCCACATTCACAGAATACAACAACTAGGTCTGACAAATTAGAATCACCTACTACTTTGACTCAACGGAAAATTAGTATTCGAATACAAAAAGACAGTGAGGAAAGTGACAGCGGGTCCATTCATTTGAAGATCCCAAATGTTATAACTGTATCGTCAAGCGCAGAAACTCTGACAGGTATATAAGTATTCAATGTGTATTTCATTAATTTAATCTTAATTACTTCAAAAGATTTTGAAAGATTTCAACATATTTTTGAACACTTTAAAACACTTAAACATTTATGATTTAGAACAGGGAATTTAAGAAGAGGATTAACATTTATATAGAAAAGAGGATTTTGTAAAACAATTGTAATTCGGAGACAAATAATAATCCTTTTCTAAAATTCCCAGTTCTTACGACTGAACTATAATTCTTTGCGAAAATTCTCTGAAGAAAGTTTTCTTCTTTACGAAGTTCCTGTTCTAAAGTCTTGGGCTTGGAACATGTATTTGTTCTTGAATTTCCGTCTTATATATCGAAATAAAAATTATTTTCCAAAGTACTAGTTTTACATAAATAATTTCCAATTGCGAGTCAAATTATAATTGTTTTCGGAAACTCCCTGTCTCACAGTACAATAAAAATGATGATTCATAACGAAATTTTCTGCTCTAAAGTGGATTTAAAGTGAAAATCATAATTCTTTACAGTAAATCTTATGCCTATCTTAAAATTAATTTCCTTACGACATTTCCTATTCAAAAGTGAAAATTATGATTCTTCACAAAAGTTGCTCTTTCCCAAAATCAGAATTATATTTCTTCACGAAAATCCGATGTCGCAACTTAATATTATAATTATTTCTTTAACATTCTTTTTTTAATCAGGATAATTGCAATTATTCACCTGTGAGTAAAAATTCTTGACTGAAATCCCCTGTCCAAACTTCAAGTATGAATTACGATTTTTTAAATAAATTTCCTGTTTAAACTGAGAACGAGAGTAATAAAGCACAGCCAAACCTGAATTTAATATCAGTTTTAGGACTAAGCATGACATTAAATCCAGAGTCGCAAAATTATTTAGTCTCTCTCTTGTTTTTTCTTATTCTTGTTTCTGTCTCTGCTTTGTGTCCCTTGATTAAACACCGCATATCCTCCCGCAGCGCGTCTCGCCCATCCTCGCCACGCGGCGTTAATTCGAAACATTAAATGGGAGTATCACCAAATCCAGGTTCCCATCATCTGATTTCTTAAATCCTCATGTTTTTCAGATGCAGCTGGCATTAGTGCACCATCATCTCCAAGTAATTTGAGTTCAGTTACTCTGGTTGGATCAACTGGCTCTGGATCTGGTTCGGATCCGAGCCCTCATGGAGAAGCGACAGGAAGAACTGATTCACGCGATATTTCTGAAGACACTGATACACCTCTTGGAATGGAAATGCAGTCAAATCAAGGTTTGTCTGTATATAAGCTAAACTATAAGAGATTCTTAAATAGAGATAGATTTCACTTTCTGAAATTAGAGCAAGATAGAGTTCTAAACAAGGAATTAATTCTTATGTAAGATACAAGTGAACAAAAATGGTCCCTGTTGATAGTTCATGTTTATTAATAATGTATCCCTTGAGGATTTGCAGGACCTTCGTTTCCTACATGACCATCTAAAAACTCTAAATTAACTTATCTCTATAGCGGGCCAACCCCTTCATCCCCTCTACCACCAATCCATACTCACCTAGCATCTTTACCACATTGTCTTGCCAGCCCCTTGCATTAAAATCCTCTCCTATATCCTTCCCATATATACTTCCATGTTTTCTCCTCCTATTCACATATTCTGCAGTTTCTGTTCCCTTCCATTGTAAGTTCTACTGCTTTCCCTCTCATTTCTTTTTACTCCTTCAAACACTTTTCTACTTACTCCCCTCCCTTTCCCTCCCTTAACGTCGTCTCGAATTGCTATGCCTTCTTACCCGCTCTATTACTTAATTTACCCTACTGCGTTTCTTCTCTTATCATATATTCCGGTGTCCTGAAGCCTACCCCTATCTTTTAAATTATATATCTTTCTTGTAAACTCTTTGTATCTTTCCTTTTTTCCAACACCATATCTCTGCTCCATAACCTAATGCCGGCCATACCAGCGTATCAAATAATCACATTCTACTTCTTTCATACTTATACTTGTTTCATTATCCTTGCTGCTTCTTTTATCCTTTCTCTTATACGAGCTCTGTGATCTCCATTGGTTTGCAAGGTATATCCCAAATATTTAAATTCCTTTACTTCTTCTAACTTTACTTACTTTCATCTTCCAGTCCATTCTTTCTTTCTTCCCCCTTGTTTTCTAAATCTTTGTCTTTTTTACACTTAAATTCAACTTTTTCCTATCTAAGTATTTTCCCAATCCAGGAAATTAGGCTTTTTATCTTTTCTTCATCCTTTATCATCAACACTATATCGTCCGTGTATGCCACCGTATATATCTTTTCCGCTCCTATCCTAACTTCTCTCCGTCCCTTTCTTTTCAGTTCTTCTTCTAGGTCTGCGATCAACATATTGAATAAAAGTGGGCTCAGAGGACAACCTTGCTGACTCCTCTCACTAACCAGAAACTTTTTACCCTCCTCCCCTTTGCCTTTCTTCACTATGGGTACAACTACTAGTTCTTTCCATAAATTTTTTCTCCCCTCTCCTCTCCATACCCTATTACAGATTATCCATGCTTATTGCTTTAATTCCACCCTTCATATTCCCAACATCTTGAATATTACTTCCCTTGTTATATCCTTTCCTCATCTTTTTCTCTACCATATTATCCTTCTTTCCTAAATTTTTTCTTTACTTCTCCTAGAAAATCCATAAAATTTTTTTAACACTCTACCATTTTAATATCCTGCACATAATAAAATACATACTGTAGGGCACTAGCTTTTCTAAAAGCAATCATAAAATCCTAAAGTCTTCCAGGCGTTCTAACCCCAATATAAAGGGAACGATACGAGAACACCATAAAAAACGATATGCGATACAAAAATTAAAAGCCCGAAATTCCCTTAGGATCAATTAACTCAGTTCTTAAGTAGAGGGGAGGGGGGTTTTTAAATAAAATCTGGCAAGATAGTTTTACAATAAATATGTGTATATTAACAGAAAAACAATGACAAAGGTCAAAAGAAAATTACATTTTCGAGATAAGAACAACAAGAAATTAAATTAAAACGAAACCTAAATGTACAAAAAAAGTGACTAATGATGAATAAATTGACTAATATCCTAACAAGGGGACAGGAGACCTTTCAGTATTATTACAAAAAGAAGAAATTCATTATACAAAACATACATGATAAGGGCTCGAGAAAAGTAAACAGAGTATAAAAATACAAAGACATTTAGGTTACTACAAAATCAAAGGTGGTTACCAAAAGAAACACACACTAGAAATTATTTTCTATATTCGACTAGACCGGACAATTAACAACAACAACAAAATAAGGGGGGGGGTCTGAAGTCATATCAACTAGAGAAATACTGAAGGCATTTGAATTAAAAAGTTAATAATTAGTCATTTTAATGAATAAAGCAAAGAAAAGAAAGGGGTGGAGTCAGTAATATCGTACAGAGAGATAGATGGGAAGAGTGAATAGAAGTTTTATCAAGGTCGCGAAACTATGGAAGAACAGGGTCAGGAGAGAGGTCGTACCAGATACTCACATACTAAAGAAATAGGCGACAGAAACGCAATGTAATCCTCTGGTCGGGTCACTCAATTAAGCACTCAAAAGATCACTAGATTAGGTACTCGAAATATCACACGAAGTACAGGCAACGAGAGAATAACCGGTCGGCACTCCATTATTCTAGTTTAAACACTAAACATAGCGATCCAGCCAAAGGGTATTAGAACATTTTCCCTATTAAAAGGATTAAAGTCCTACCTCAAAGAAAAAGTTGAAGCTAGTTGAAGTTGAGGTAGGTATCAAAATAGTGGTCAAGACCTCGCGCTTACAAGCATTGCTGACTGAGAAACGTGCTCAGCGTGTCGATCACCCTATAGTTCTTAAAATTTTTAAACTGCTATTGAATCATTGTGATGGTGCCAAACTGCAACATCACATCTAATAAATACTCTTATTTTCTTGTGATTGTACCAGAATTAATTAATTTTTGAAGGCTTAGAATCCTAAATTCAGTAATACCTTTCTTTGTGAATATATATTAACGTTCACAATTAAAAGCGTTTAATTTTCGTCAAGCACTGTACAAATATTTAAGTAGTTTCTTTCACTTTTAGAAAATCGTTTTATTTACGACGACTCGTCGTCGCCTTCGTCACCGCCACAATCTTCTACATCAATGCGATTCGATGATAGAGCCTCTACAGCATCATCGAACCTGGTGTATGGTGATGGTCGACAATCTTTATCACACTCAGAATGTCGTAAGGATGATCAAGACTCTTCGGAAGATGAGTATGCATCCTCTCCTGCTGCTGCAGTTACAGCAAATTCACAAAATCATCAACATCATCGCAGTATTCGCGCTTTTCATAGAGCGTCTGTTGTATCTGCTCCATCATCAACGGCTAGAAGCGGATCTTTTTCTATTGGAGGGGTATAGTACTATAATATTGATACGCGGTCCATACTTTTCCTAATCCGATTTCTTGGATGTTTTTACAATACGTGTTATGTTTATAGAATTACTGGGCTGGTAGGAGGTCCATACAAGAAGGTGAAATGAATTCGTGTTCTCAACAATCTAGTTTTCAGCATGATGTTCAACAATCGTCCAGCAAAGCTGGTGTTGTTATTACCAGTTTTCGCCTAAGCCGACGACGGTGAGTTAACAATTTATGCTTAATACAAATATTTATTTTACTATGTAGACTGCAAAAAAGGTTCTCTCCATTTTATAGAACTGAGCATGCAGTAGAGGATACGATGGGTAGTTTATTCAAGGTTAAATCTTCCTTGTTTTACATTCCGTTGAACTATTCAACGAAATGTATCACATAGTTCTATAAAATGTAAAGGATGAGGTGACGCAATCTCTTTTAGAAAGCAGGAAACGAGAAACGTAGACTAGTCTCAAAACTATTAAGAACAGTTCTATAAAATGATATTTATTTTTCGCCAAAAAAAATTAATCACGATTTATAATCGCACGCTATAAAAATTTGTATTCGCCGCGGGTTTGAACCCTGTAAGTTTCGGATTCCTAATTTTTAATGCTTAAAGTCTCGTGGCTAACCTACATGGAGAAATTTAGAGAGTTATCCGGCCCCATATTTCCTTCGTCATAGGTGCACTCATGTTGGCGGTTTACTCCCTCCCCGACTCATAAAATGCATGCATTTTCAATTAATTGCAATAAAACGAGAACAAGACCATCTTTTGAAAGAAGGTCTCTGCTTGATTCTGTATTTTAACATTTATATTCTGTGGTTAAAATATGAAATCAAACAATTTATAATAATTGTCGGAGAAAATCTTAACAGAGTAATAGATGGGCTAATTTTCAAGCCTTAGGAAACGCCTCAACTCACGTTCCCGTTTTTTTCGTTTGGTTTCGCATCTAGGAATAGCAACTCAACTGCAGCCACAGCATTCGCTATAGCAACTTCGGCATCCAGTAATCCTCCAGACAAAGTCCACGATCGTCATGGTATGGATAATGATGGTGGAGGAGGTAATCGCAGTAGTAGCAGAGGATCCTGTAGATTCAAAAATAGAAGAAAGGAATCCGTCATGTCGACGGCTGCTACAATGCGTGTTCTGAATGTTCTCAGGCACTGGGTCTCAAAACATGCTCAAGACTTTGAACTCGATCAGAGATTAAAAGATTTAACTATAGAATTCTTGGACGATATAGTGTACAGTCCGAATTTACTTCCTGCTGAACACAAAGCAGCTAGTCAGCTGCTCCGATTGATTACCAAGGAAGAACCGGAGAGTAGTAAGGTTGACTTGAATCAATTGCTGATGCCCCCTTTGGTAAGTATTACAAAAATTTTTTTATTGCAAGTTGTAATACGTAGCGATTACAGTCGGAACTCGATTCTAACAACTTTTTTGGGGGAGCGTTGACGTTATCAAAGTTCCTTTCGAGGAGAAGTGAAGCTGCGCAGTAGTCATGTACGCAGAAAAAAATAGCGGGCTCTTGGAATCATCTTCGCAAATGTGAAAAACAAACAGGGCGACTAGTGGTGGGGGCACCAGATGAGGAGAAGTTGACGAAATTGGAGGTTGAACGAATCGAGGTCCGACTGCACCTGTACGCACATGTACCGCATCCTACTTTTTGGATCAAACACCTCGAAACTTGAACGAAAACGACTGCTTTAGAATAAGCTGTAGCTTTGAAACTGACCAAAGGCTTCTCCAAAACCGTACGAGGTGGCTTCAGCACTAAATGCTTCGAGGAGCCGAGAAATCCGCGCCTAAATACACCAGCTTGAAATTGCGCATGCGCATCATTTTGGTAGAACGTCTGATGAAATCAAGCCTCTTAAACACGAGCCTATCTTTAGTACATCTTCACCTCCTACTCTTTACCCAAGTCTAAGTAACAGTGTGCGCGCGCCCAGTTTAAATTTTTTGTTCTAATATAATGTAAAACCCATGCCAATCTTTATCAGTTGTTAACTATTGATAACAGTCAATAGAATTTTGGTGAAAACATCAAATATTACATTTTTTGTTAAAAATTTGTTTTAAGTAGAAAATTAAAGTCTTTTCCTGAAATTGGAAATGAGCTCAATGATATTAATTATTAGATAAACTATCTAACTATATAGGATATTTTGTTAGAGGCCTAATACCAGTGCTTGATGTTCAGAATACGACATATGTCTATGTCCATTAGGTTGTCGATAAGTAGAGAAACTACTATATCGTCATAAATTTTTGAAACGCGAAATTAATTAAAAACTCGAGAACAATAATTTCTACAAAACTCACTGCGGACTGGGTTCGAACCAAAAACCTCCTCATTACATGTGGGGTGGGCTGCCAATTGCTCCACCGCAGCACGAACAGTGCAAATTTTAGAACTTGTATTACCTGAATTTTTATTTAAATTATATTTTATAGATGTTATTATTAACTGGGCTTAAAATAATAACATCTATAAAATATAATTTTAATAAAAATTCAGGTAATACAAGTTCTAATATTTGTACTGTTCGTTCTGCGATGGAGCAATTGGCAGCACACCTCACATGTAACGAGGAGGTTGTTGGTTCAACCCCAGCCCGCACTGAATTTTTTAGAACTTATTTTTGTCGCGTTCTTAATGAATTTCGCGTAATAAAAATTAATTAAGATATAGTACTTTCTCTACTTATCGACAATCTAATAGACCTCTGACGTATTCTAAACATCAAACACTAGGATGAGGCCTCTAAAAAATATTCTATATAAAGATAGATAGTTGATCTAACAATTAATACCATCGAGCTCATTTTCACTTTCCAGAAACGACTTTAATTTTCAACTTAAAAAGATACATTTTAAACAGCAACTGCAATAGCTGATGTGTTTCAACAAAAAATATTTTAAAATTTAAATCAAATATAGTTCAATTTAACCAAAAATGCTGAATTTTCAATAACATGATTGAATTCTCAACTAAAACAGATATGTTTTCAATCCAAACAGTTGCATTTTAAAGATAAAAGAAAAAAGATTTCCTTTCAAATAAGATTTTTTGAAATACATCAATTTAAAAAAAAGATGGAAATTTTTAACCAAGAAAATTAATATTTAACTAAAAAAGACAAATTTTCAACAAAATATAAAAAAATTATACTCTCGCCTATCAGGGTATTTAGATTTTTGATTATTGACCATGAATATTTTAATTGAATCTACAGAATATTTCAAAAAGGAAAAACATTTTGAATATTTCAATATCTTAAAAAGATTCCAAAAAATGTTTAATTTCAAAATTATAGAAATTTTGAGCAAACAGTAGATTTTTTTACAATTTTGTGAAGAAAGAAGCTTTTTATGAATTTGGAAAGGCTTTGAGACATTTAAACAAAATTCTTTAATTTTCATGATTTTTTTTTAATTTTCATGAAATTTAGCTTAAGATTTAAGGGGAAACGGAAATTTTTATTATACTTGTTTATCCCTTCTGAAATCGAATGATTGAATTCTTTAGATCGTTTGAATTTTGCCAAGAATCAACATGAAATATTTGTGAAATAATTTATATCTTCGTGAACTCTTCTTAATCTATCCGAAATCTTTGACAAATATTGGAAATATTTTTAAAAAATTTGTCATCTTTGGCAAGTCATTGAAATCTTTGTAAAACCTCTTAAATTTTTGGGCAATCCTTGAAATCTTTGTTGAATATTTTTTCCCCCAAATCTTTTAAATCTATCCGAAATCTTTGCGAATTATTACAAATATTTGATAGTACTTTTAAAATAATTGAAAACTATGGACAATTGTTAAAATCCCTAAAATCAATCCGAAATCCTTAAGAAGTATTTAAAGAAATGTTTTAAATGTTGAAATGTTAGGAAAATCGTTGAAATCTTTCGGAAATCATTAAAGTCTTTGTGAAATCTTTGAAATATTTTTTCAATATTTGTGCTGTTGTTAAAATTAGTTGGATATTATTTTTAAAAATAATTTCGAAGTATTCAGTATATTTTTAAAATCTTTGAAGTGTCTGCGAAATCATTGACGTTTTTGTGAAATCTTTAAAAAATGTCATGGGAATCTTTATAAAATAATACAAATATTTTTTAAATTGTTGAGATCTTGGAAAAATCATTGAAGTCTTTGTTAAGGCTTTTTGAAATCTTTGGAAATATTTGACATATTTTTTATATATTTGTGAAATTATTAAAACATTTGGGATATTATTTATAAAAATATTTAGAAAGTATATGTTCGCGAAATCATTGAATTTATGTCTTTGTAAAATCTTTTAAATCTATCTCACAAATTTTCGAAATATTTTAAATCTCTTATATCTCCGCAAAGTTATTGAAATCTTTCTGCAATTCTTGGGAACCTTTGAGAAAAAATTTGTGCAATTTTTCGGAAATATTTGTCAAGTTTTTGAAATCTTTTAAATTTATCCAAAACCTTTGCAAAACCTTTAGAAGCTCTGTGATTTCTTTAGGAAATCATTTTGATCTTTGTAAAGTCTCTGGAAGTCCTGGGAAAATATTTTTTATATTTTATTATAGAAATGATTAAAATGTTTTAAAAAATGATTAGAATATTTGTGAAATCTGTTGAATTTTTTAGAAAATATAATTTAAATCTTTATCAAATAATAAAAGTATTTCTGAAATATTTAGTATATTTTGTAGATGGTTGAAATCTTTGGAAAATCATTGAAGGCTTTGAAATCCCTTAAATTCATCCAAAATCCTTGTGAAATCTTTGCAAAATATTTGTTATCGTTCTGACGTATTTAAATAATCATTCATGTTCTCGTAAAATCTTTTAAATCTATGCCAAAACTTTTTGAAATATTTGAAATCTTTTATATCTTTAAAAATTCATTGAAATGTTTCTAAAATCCTTGGAAATCTTTGAAAAGAAGTTTAAAAATTTTTTGAAACGATTCAAATTTTTCAAAAATCATTGAAATCTTTTAAATCTATCCGAAATATTTATTAAATAATTTAAATCTTTACAAAATATTAAAAAATATTTAATGATTGAAGTATTTAGGAAATCATTGAAATCTGTAAAATATTTTCAATCTGTCTGAAAGCTTGGGAAACCTTCAAAATATTTGTTAGAAATTTGCGAAATCATTGAAGTCTTCGTGAAATCTTTTAAATCAACTTGAAATCGTTGTGATATCTTTGCGAAATACTTGTCATCTTTCTGAAATCTTTGTAAAATGATTCATGTCATTGCAAAATACTTTACATGTATGCTAAACCTTTTTGACATATTTGAAGCCTTTTATATCAATTGTTTTTTATTAGCAATTTTATAGCAATTGTTAAAATCTTTGAGAATCATTCAAATCTTTATGAAATCTTTTAAATGGATCTAAAATCTTTACGAAATATTTAAAATGTTTGGAAAATATAATTGGAATCTTTCCCTCCAGTTTGGTGCGGCGTCTGTTCCAGATTCAGGGCACTTGTTACCCCAAACTTGCGGCGATCATTTACTTCGAAACGTGCGTTCTATATTTTACTAAACTGCGCAAGCGCGGACCTGTGCCGCAAACTCCACGTCTGCCGAATAGCTCGATTATACTGCAGGGTAAACGGTTAATTATGTTCGGGGTATTGGTTCTCCTGAATCAGTTGAGGCGTTCTACTGAGAGGTCCTACTCAAATTACGTAACGAATTATAGGCTCTCTCCAATCCCCTCTCTCCCTCCTTTAATGAATTGTAACCAAATATTTATCTCCCCCCACGCTTCCACTGTACGTAATTTATGGATTCCAAAAATAATAAGATGTTGGACTTGAGACAAATGGAAAATTTCCGTATTTTTCGCTTCGCAGGGTGAAAACTTTATTTTCAAAATTCTCAGATTAAAAAATATTTTTTTTCTATTAGAATTCAAATATCAGAATTTTAATCTTGTAATATGTTTGAGATCGATTTTTATAAACGAAATTAAAAATATTTCAGATACAAAATAGAAATTTTCAAACTTACTTTTATACCATAAAAGATGACTTTTTAACCAAATACTTGAATTTTCAACTAAATAAATAAATTTTCGAAAAAGCATTAAATTTTCAACTTAAAACATGAATTCTCAAAAAAGCTGTAATAGTTGATATTTCAACCAAAAAGATGAAATTTTATTTAAGGAAATTAATTTTACCACCAAAAAACTAATTTTCAATAAATAGTGATTTTTCAGTAGTGAAAGAAATTTTTTTTACCTAAATTATTGAATCTTCGAGCCAAGACGAAGTTTCTGCACGAAAAATGAATTGCTAACCAAAAAATATAAATATTTGGTAATAAAAAATAATTTTTGAAGAAACAGATAAACTTCTCTTAAAAAAAAATGTCAACAAAATAGTTCAATTTTCAATCGACGAGATAAATTTTCCTCTAAAAACATGAGACTTCCACAAAAAAATATTTCTAAACAAAGTGATTCAAACAAAACAGTTGAATCTTTAAGGGGGGAAGTACCCGAAGAGGCCAAAAAAAGAGGACTTTTTTGCGATTGATTTTTAGAAAAATGAAAACAGTGCACATAAAATTGATATCATATATATTTAGGGCAATGTTCAAAGAAAAAAAAAATATATTTTACATTGTGAGGAATGAAAAATTGGTTGAGTTTTGATGGTTCCCGTAAGTCGTATCGCCGCTGACATCG
>JAAAKG020151347.1:0-25624 GCA_010014905.2 Druon quercuslanigerum
TAATGATTAATTTTTTGTAACTAAAATTTAATTTTTTGTAAAATTTTGTTTTTATTATTTTTATTTTTATTTTCTATATTTATGTCAACATTATTTTTATTAACTGAAAACTTATCTATTATTTTGTGTGAACAACTTATGGTTTATGTTGAAGATTAATTATTTCAAATTAAAATTGATTTCTTTTTTGAAAATTCAACTTTATTGAAAATTCGTTTTCTTTTGTTTAAAATAATTTTTCAACTGAAAATATGACTATTCCATTTTTGGGCCAAGCTTATCACTTTCGTTGAAAATTTCAAGTTTTGCTTTGAAATTAATGTATTTCATTGTTTATTCTTCTTTTTGGACGAAGAAATAATCTTTTTAATTTAAAAATTAAACCTTCTTGATGGACATTTTTTTTGTTGACGAGGAAAAATCAATTTTTTTAGTTGAAAATTTATTTAATTTTTTAAAAAGGGGATACGTGAACATTATGGAACAGATCGAATTTCTGCTGAAATTTTCTCAAAAAGGAAGTTTAGCATAGCTGTTATCATTAAATTTATTTTCTTGTCATCAAAACCTAAACTACAAACTTGTATCAGTTTTCCTCACTAAACAAATTTTTTAAAATATAATTTATTAATTATTAATATGATAATTAATATAATAATTTTTATAAAAATCCTTTGACAAATTGAATCTGACATAACTTCCTCGTCAAGAAAATGTCATTAATTATCACATTAAAAATCCGGATTCATTCCACTCACATCAGGATGATTGATGGCAAAGAAGATTCGCTTTGATCCCCACTTCAGAAATCAATTTGCAAAACCTTGAAATCATTTTTCAGGTTTAGAAATCGATTTCAAAATAGTACAAACAATTACAAAATTATTGTATCGAATTAATGCGATTTGATTTAGACTCAAGAAGGAAGGTCATGCCAAAGAATTCTGATGATGAGTCTACGAGATGACAGTGTCAGTAGCAGAGAGGTCTCTTGAAAGAACCTAGATAAAAATTACCCTGATGTAAATGTAAAAAATTGATTACTTTTTAAATCCCTTCACCAGGTTATTAATTTATCAGCACTAAGGACTTGAGTGATCAATGTGTAGATCTGCACTTTACAGATGATGTAGCTTGAGCATGTTAGGATAAGATTCTGCGGCCTTTGAGTGACCCTTGCTTTCACCCGGTAGCGTCAGTCTCGTACCGGTCACCTACTTTTGAAGACCATGACGTAATTCCGAAAAAGTGATAATCCATTTGTCTAAATGCTTGAATAAGCCCGAGGATGAAAGTATTCTTCACTCCAGGAATGTTCAGTTTGAAGAAAATTTTTTAGCTCATTGAATACTTTTTTGAACCTGAGAACTTTTTTTTAAAATAAAATATCGAGCTGAAACTCTGGGAAATGTATCAGAGAACAATAAAGTACGTTAAAGTGCTTCATTTGGGGAGGAAATTCACTAAAAATTATTTCCGAACAGGAGCCTTTTGCTTATCTTTTTTCTGATGGTACGTGGGATAGCATTAGAAAATGATCAGGTCGTTATGGCAGAGTCAATCGAACACTTTTAGAATTTCAACAGCTTCCTAATGATTTCACAGATTTCAAGGGACTTCAAAGGTTTCTAGGGGCTTGAAAGCTTTTAGAGAACTTAATTAATAAATTTAATATAAATTATATTCGAGAGCTTCCGAGTGAGTATTCAAAAGAATTTTCTACGATTTCCAAAGAATTCAAGGGATTCTAGGATATATGAAAAATGGAATTGAGGGTACGTGGGTTAGTATTCGTAGATTATAAGGTTGTTATGGCAGAATCAATCGAACACTTGCAGAGAATGTGAATACAAGTATGAAGAGCATGAGCCTCAACATTAAAGTAAATAAAACAGAAATTATGGTGTTTTTAGAAGAGGATAAGAGAGCAATATTTAAAAATATCCTAAACGATGAGAAAATAGAACAGACGGATGTGTGGATCTCGAGATAGTGAGGGTACGTGGGTTAGCGGTGGCAGATGATAAGGATTTCATGGAAGCGTTATTCGAAGAGTTGCAAAAAATATTGAACAAACTGATCTTAAAATGAACGTAAATAAAATAATAATAATTATGCTGCTTGAACGAACGGGTGAGAAAGCAATATGCAATATTGTCTTAAAGGACGAGAAAATAGAATAGAGGAAGGTGTGGCTCTGGAGACAGTGATGGTACGTGGGTTAGCGGTGGCAGATGATCAGGTTGTTATAGTAGAGTTATTCTAACACTTTTGTTGAAAATTCATTTTTTGGATCAAAAATGAAAAAAAAAATCAACTTTTTGATTGTAGTTTGTTGAAAATTTCATTATTTTAGTACAAGGTTCAACTAATTAGTTAAGGCCTTATAACGAGTGGGTCACGTGACCAGATTCCTACCTTACCCACACATATCTTATTTCCTAACAAAAATAATATATTGCTAAATAGAAGACACCATTTTTCAAAAAAATAATTAAATCGTAAAAAACAATAAAATTAATTTTTAACAAAGTAGTTCAACTGTCAACCAATTACTTAAATTTTCGACAAAATAATTAAATTTTCAAAATATAATTGAATTTTAAAGTAAATAATCGAATTTCCGACGAAATTATTAAATTTTTAAATATAATAATAGAGTTTTTAACTTATTAATATAAGTTCTCAAACGAAAATTGAATAACAGAACCAAAAACAATAAAGGTTAAACCAAATATATTTGAATATTTACCAAGAGATAAATTTTAAACTAAATTAATAAATCTTTAACGGAAATAGTTAAACTTTCAATAAAAAGAAGTTTCGAAAATTTAAAGATTTATAACTTCCTAGGGCTAAAAAAATATTGAATTTTAAAGCAAAAAAGATCATTTTTCAGGAAAATAAATAAATCTGCAAACAATAAAGTAAATTTTTAACAAAGTAGTTCAACTGCCAACCAATTAGTTAATTTTTCGACAAAAAAAGACTTTTTAACAAAATTGATTGCTTTTTCGACAAAAATTACATTAACAAATACTTTAATTTTGGACAAAATAATTTTCTAGAAAATAATAGAATTTTATTTTGGAGAGATAAATTCTTAAGCCAAAATATAATAGTAGCACCAAAAACAATTAATTTACAACCAAATTTATTTGGATTCTTTGGTAATTAATTTTGTTTTATCTAAAAGTAATTTTTATAGATTGATCTAATTTCGACAATCGAAAAATTTTCAACTTCCTGGGACTAAAAAAATTTTCATTTTGAACTAATAATATTACTGTTCAATTTTAAATTCAAAAAGATAAATATTTCGAAATCCTTGAATCTTAAACTAAAAAACATACTTTTTCAACAGAAAAGTTGAATTTTAAACTCAAAAAAGACATTTTTAAAGAAAATAATTAAATCTTTAAACAATAAAATGAATTTTTAAAACAGTTCAACTTTCAAGCAAGAATTTGAATTTTAAAGAAAATATTTCAATTTTTAGATAAAAGAGATTAATTCTGAATCAAAAATATAATAATAGATTTTTCAATTAAATCGAAGGAAACTTTTAACCAGAAATAATTGGTTTCAGTTCACTTTACAGTTAAAAAATGAATATTTTACCGAGAAAGCGAATTTTTTAACAAATTAGTTCAAATTTCAACAATGAAAAAATATTTTTGAACAAATCAAGATAATTTAAAAACTAAACAGTTTCGTTTTAAATCAAAAAGATTAGCTTTGAACGAAAACTTTACCAGTTAAATTTTTAGTTTAAAAAAAAATTATTATTAAGCTGAAAATTGAACTTTTAGCATAATAGTTCAATTTTTAACCAAGAAAATGAATTTTGAACAAAGAAGTTCAACTTTTCAATAAGTACATGAATTTTAAACTAAAGGTGGTAAATTTTTTAATAAAAAAGGAATAGTTAAATTTTCAGTTAAAAAGGTCATTTTTAACAAAAAAAAGCGACATTTTCATAAAAAAGGAGAAAGAAAAGAAATTTTTTAAAAATGGATAAAAAGATACTGGGGTCAAGAATGTGAATTCTGATATTTTAAAAATATTAATAAAAACAAGTTTTTTTTTATTTTGTTAAATGTACACTTTTTTCGAAAACTTTGAATACCTCAACTCTGAAATTTTTTCAGCTTCAACCAAAGCAAAATATTATTATTTTTGTTTCAAATAATATAAAAAAAATTCGTCGTGCTTAAAACATTCGAAAATCGCCAAAACAAACTTCCTAAATCAGGAAAAACATGGAGCTACAAATCCATATATGGAAACTCAACTGAATCCAATTAAATTGAAGTTGAATGACCCGTAGATAAGTTAGGTAAAGTATTTTGGGTACGGCCCACATTGGACCAGAATTCCAAAAGCTAGACAAAACTGAACATTTAATTTTTTTAAATAGGAAGCCACATATTTGTGGAGACATTAAAAACTTTCTGGCAATTAATGTTACGAGGGAAAATTAGGGGAGAGGAATTAGGAAAAATTAGGAAGAGCAAGAGTGGGGAAGTAGGGAGAATTGAGAGGAGGGGATCATTTTAGTTAAAAATACATTTCTTTTGGTGAAATTCAATTATTTTGTTAAGAATTTGTTTTTAGGGTTTCGTAGCCACAAGCAGATAGTACTTTTTACCAGAAAGGGTAGTAATGGGGAAATTATGAGAGGTAAAAGTACAGTAGAGAAAACAAGGAGAGAGAAATTATTATTATTTTTATTTAAAAAATTTTTTCTTTTCTAACTTTCCTAACTGCATTTTTTATTTTTTTATTTTATAAACAATTAAACATTTAAAATTTTTAAAAAATTGACAAATTTGAGGGGAAGTTAGTGAAAATTGGAGAAGATATAGTAGGATAATGAAAAAAAATGAGGGAGGGAAAGAAGAGGAAGTAAAGTGAAATGAGAACAAGGGGCGTACGGAAAATAGGGGGAGTTCAAAAAGGGTGAATTATGGAAGGTGAAGTAGAGGAAGTGAGGAAAAATAAGGGGTAGGGAATAGGGAAAGTATGAGGTGGGGAATTATGAAAAATGAGGAGAGAGGAAGTAGGGATTGGAAGTAAGGAAAACTTAGAGGTCAGAAAATAGGGGAAATGAGGGGGGAGGTTATGGAAAGTAGGGGAAAATTAGAGAATAAAAAGTAGGGGCAATCATAGGTAATTAGGGATGCAGACTAGGAGAATTGATTAAAGGGGAAGTGAGGGCGTGTGATTGGAAATTACAAGAGAGGAAGTAGCGGAAATAAGAATGAATAAGGGAAGGAATGTAGAGGAAGCAAAGGAAAATGTGTGGGGGGGGGAAGTAGGTAATGTCAAGATAAATTAGGAAAGGGGGAATGGTGTTACTTTGGAGAGAGTATGTACAGAAAGCGAAAGTGAATAAGAGATGGGAATTGGGGAAGTAAGGGGTGATGAAATAGGGGAAAATGAGAGAAAATGAGGTAAGGAAATTAGGGGAAGTAAAAGGAAATCAGGGGAGTGTGAATTAGGCGAGATAAAGTAGAGGAAGTGAGGAGAAAAGAGGGGAAAGGTAGTAGGGAAAACAAAGGTAGAGGAAGTAGTGGTTGGAAAGTAAGGAAAACTTAGGGGTCAGGAATTAGCGAAAATGATAAAAGATGAGGGGTAAATTATAGAAAGTAGGGGAAAATTAAAGAATAAAAAATAGGGGCAATCATAGGTAATTAGGGATGCAGAGTAGGAGAATTGATTAAAGGGGAAGTGAGGGCGTGTGATTGGAAATTACAAGAGAGGAAGTAGCGGAAATAAGAATGAATAAGGGAAGGAATGTAGAGGAAGCAAAGGAAAATGTGTGGGGGGGGGAAGTAGGTAATGTCAAGATAAATTAGGAAAGGGGGAATGGTGTTACTTTGGAGAGAGTATGTACAGAAAGCGAAAGTAAATAAGAGATGGGAATTGGGGAAGTAAGGGTTGATGCAATAGGGGAAAATGAGAGAAAATGAGGCAAGGAAATTAGGGGAAATAAAAGGAAATCAGGGGAGTGTGAATTATGCGAGATAAAGTAGAGGAAGTGAGGAGAAATGAGGGGAGAGGTAGTAGGGAAAACAAAGGTAGAGGAAGTAGTGGTTGGAAAGTAAGGAAAACTTAGGGGTCAGTAATTAGCGAAAATGATAAAAGATATAAAGCAGGGGAAAATTAGAGAATGAAAAGTAAAGGCAATTAGAGGTGTAGAGTAGGGAAAATAATTGAAGGGGAAGTGAGGGGGATTGATTAAAAATTTTGGGAGAGGAAGTAGTCGAAGTAAGGGAAAAGAAAAGTAGGGGATATGAGGGGACATGTAAGGAGGGGATCATTTTACATGAGAATTCATTTTTTTAATTAAAAATTCAACTATTTTGCTACGAATTCGTTTTTAGGGTTTCTCTGTCCCAAACAGAAGCCTTTATGGTTTCGGTAGGGTGTCCGTCCATCTGTACGTCCTTATTTTTCCCCATGAGGGCTCAAGGTACAATAATGGGAGAGGAACTGGGAAAATAAGAAGACACGAGGGAAGAAAAGTAGGGTAAGGAAGAGGAGATGAAGAAGGAGAAGTAGCAACATTAAAGGGAAATTGTGGAAGGGAAATGGGCGAATTACGATAGGGTAAGTAAAGAAAGTGTGCTTAAATAAGATGTCGGGAGTGGGGGAGGTAAGGGACAATGAAGTAGGGGAAATAAGAGAAAATAAGGGAAGGAAAGTAGAGAAAGTAAGGGGAAGTGAGGTTAAATTAGGGATGAGGAATTACGGGAATTGAAGGGAGATGAGTCAGGTGTTGGGAAGTAACCAAATCTTATGGGAGAAGAAGAAGGAGAAACTATGGGACATAAGTGGGGATTACAGAAAGTGAGGAAAAATTAGAGAATGTAAAATAAAGAATGGATATGCAGTGAAGGGAAATAAGGTGTGTGGTGTAGGAAAAGTAATTAGAGGGAACGTGAAGAAATGTGAGTGAAAATTAGTGCAGAAGAAATAGGAAAAAAGAGGAAATTAGGGAAAAAGCAGAAACTATAAAGGGAAAGGAGAGGATGGGATCATTTTAGCTGAAAATTAAGTTCTTTGGTTGAAAATATAACTATTTTCCTAAAAATCCGTTTTTAGGGTTTCAAAGTCTCAGGCAGAACCCCTGAAAGTTGGGGAAATTAGGGAGAGGTAGTAGGGAAAGTAGAGTGAAATTAGGGAAGTAGAATAGGATCAATCAGCAGAAGGTAAGTAGAAGAAGTGAGTGGAAATCATGGGTTAAGAGTTGGGAAAGTGGGTAGTGGTGAAATAGAGACATTGAGGGGAAATGAGGAAATAGCAAGTAGGCGATTGGAAGGGAAGTAAAATTTGGGGAGAGGAATGGGGAGACATTGTGGAAAATGAAGAGAAATGATGGGAGGGAAATGGGGGGAAGTAAGGAGAAAATACAAGGACGGAAATTAGGGGAAATGAGGTGAACGAAGTGGGGGAAATAATGGATGGGGAAGTAGGGGTGAGGAAATATGAGGATAAGAAGAAAGAATAGGAGGGATAATAGGATAAATTATGAAGGCGAAGTGGGAGGAAATGAGGGCAGTGAGAGGAAGTTGGGAAATATTTCCATTTCGTTAGTAAGCACTTTCGGTATTTTTTCCGGTAATTTAAAATTTTTAAAATTTTCATTTTTTGATAAAATTTTATTTTGGTAATTATTTTTTTGTAATTCCTGTCCGCTTGGACACCTGGTATCGTTTATGTTTTCCCGTTTGATCACTGAAGTTAAGCAGTATTTGGCTCGGTTTATGTTCAGATGGGAAGCCGTCTTAAAGAAAAACATATTTCTATAAAATCCGAGAAACAATACTTTACAAAGTTTTAAGCTAAAAGAGAAAGTACTTTTTTACAAAATAAGACATTCATTATTTTGAAATTCCACTGATCTTTTTGCACATAAAATTTAATATTAGAAATTATTCAAAATATATTTTTTTAAATGATTTTTAAATGAGAAAACATTTGAAAATTTTAATTTTATTGAGAATATAAAATAAATTTCTTTAAAAAACAGATAGTTTTCGTATTTTAAAATTATTTCTTAAGTCAATTTTTAAGTTTTGCGGTTTTTAGAGTAAATTGCAGGTAAACTTACAATTATTACCAAATATACTTTGAAGTTTTAGAGCTTTTTATAATATTCTAAAATAATGCAGTTTTGGAAATGATGAAAAATTTTAAAAATAAAATGTATATTTTAGAAAATTTTTAAAAATCTTAAAAGGTTTTAAGAGAATAATAATATTTACTTAAGATTCATGGAAAAATTTTAAGCAAATTTTTTTATTACAAAAATTTAATTTCAAGGGAAAACTAAAAAAGATGTTTAAAATTTGTGTAGAATTTCAAAAAAGAATGTAGAAGATTTTAAATAATAAGTTTGCATTTTTTCAAGATTCTAAAATTTTAGAAAAAATTCGTGTAAATTTAAGAAATATTGATAAGTTTTGAAAAAATAAGTTTAAGCTTGTAAAGACTTGAATTTTTTTACGTATAGGATTTTGAAGTTTTCGTAAAAAAAGCTTTTTAAACCTTTTAGAGCGTTTTTTGAAGATATTAAAAATATTTTATTCAGATTCCTAGAAAATTTTTCTAAGATTTTTTTATTGAAAAATGAATTTTAAGAGTAAGTTGTGCACAATTTAAAAAATTTCCTAAAATTTACAAAAATAATATCGAAGATTTTGATGACAAATTTTGCTATTTTGCAAGATTACAAAGTTTGAAATCAAATCTTATCAGTCTAATACATATTTATAAATTATGAAACAACTCAAAAATAATTAAAAAATTTTTAAGATTTTTTAAGAGATTTACTTTATATTTACTTTTGATTCCTAGGTGAATCTTGAATTTTTTTTATTTTAGAAAATGAATCCGGAGAACAAATTTAAGAAGATTTTAAAAATTTTCCTATAATTTCAAAAAAGAATCTAAAAGATTTTGAGGAACAAAATTTTTTAAAAAATTCAATAAGTTTAAGATTTATATAGCGAAACAATACGAAAATAATCAACAACTTGTACAAATTTCAAAATTTTTAAATGTATGGTTATAAAGATTTTTAAAAAAGAAGCTTTTTAAGATTTTTATTGTTTCAAGAGAAACAACAGATTTTCTTTAGATTCTTAGAAAAATATTTAATTTTTTTATTTTAAAAATTGGATTCTAAGAGAAAATTGGAAAATATTTGTAAACATTTCTTAAAATTTCAAAAAATAAGTAGACGATTTTAAAGAAAAATTTTCATTGTATCAAATTTACAAAATTTTAACAAAATTTAAGTAAGCTTAAAAGATATTTGAAAATTCTAAAAAAAAAACTTTAAAAATAATTAATAACTTCTAAAGATTTCAGTTCTATTTTGAAGAATTGAAGGTAGATTTTCGAATATTTAAAAAAAGAAGCTTTTTAAGAATTTTTAAAGGTTTCAAGAGAATTAAAAACAAAAAATTTCGAAAAATGAAGCTTTTCAAGAATTTTAATTGTTCCAAAAGAAAGAAAAGATTTTCTTCAGATTCATAGAAAAATATTGATTTTTTTTATTTTAAAAATTAGATTCTAAGAAAAAATTGGAAAATATTTTTAAACATTTCTTAAAATTTCGAAAAATAAGTAGACGATTTTAAAGAAAATTTTTCATTGCATCAAATTTATAAAATTTTAACAAAATTTAAGTAAGCTTAAAAGATATTTGAAAATTCTAAAAAAAAAAAAACTTCAAAAATAATTATAACTTGTGAAGATTTCAGTTTTATTTTTGAAGATAAATTTTTGAATAATTCAAAAAAAGAAGATTTTTAAGAATTTTAATTGTTTCAAGAGAAAGAAAAGATTTTCTTATGTTAAATGTAGGATTTTAAAAATTTCGAAAAATGAAGTTTTTTAAGAATTTTAATTGTTTCAAGAGAAGAAAAATATTTTCTTTAGATTCTTAGAAAAATATTGATTTTTTTTTATTTTAATAATTGGATTCTAAGAAAAAATTGGAAAATATTCTTAAACATTTCTTATAATTTGGAAAAATAAGCAGACGATTTTAAGGAAATTTTTTCATTGTATCCAATTTACAAAGTTTTAACCACATTTAAGTAAGCTTAAAAGATATTTAAAAATACTAAAAAAAACCTTAGAAATTATTTGTAACTTGTAAAAATTTGAGTTTTATTTTTAAAGGCAGATTTTTGAATATTTCAAAAAAAGAAGCTTTTTAAGAATTTTAAAGGTTTCAAGATAATTAAAAACATTATTTTTTAATTCCTTGAAATCTTTGTAAGAAATTTTAATTTTGAAAAATTAAGTTGAAGAGAAAATCGAAAAATATTTAACAAATTTTTCTAAAATTTCAAAAAGGAATGAAGAACATTTTGATTAAAAATTTTGCATTTTTGCTAGTTGGAAAATTTTTAAACAAAGTTAGAGTAAGTTTAAGAAATAATTTAGAAATTTTGAAACAATTTAGAAATAATTGACAACTTGTTAAAATTTCAAACTTATGTTAAATGTAGGATTTTGAAGGTTTCGAAAAAAGAAGATTTTCAAGAATTCTAATTGTTTCAAGAAAAAGAAAAGATTTTCTTTAGATTCTTAGAAAAATATTGATTTTTTTTTATTTTAATAATTGGATTCTAAGAAAAAATCGGAAAATATTTTAAAACATTTCTTGAAATTTCAAAAAATAAGCCGACGATTTTAAATAATATTTTTCATTGTATCAAATTTACAACATTTTAACAAAATTTAAGTAAGCTTAAAAGATATTTGAAAATTCTAAAAAAAAAAAAACTTCAAAAATAATTATAACTTGTGAAGATTTCAGTTTTATTCTTGAAGATAAATTTTTGAATATTACAAAAAAAGAAGCTTTTTAAGAATTTTAATTGTTTCAAGAGAAAAAAAAAGATTTTCTTACGATTCTGAGAAAAATAATGAATTTTTTTTATTTTAAAAATTGGATTTTAAGAGAAAATTGGAAAATATTTTTAAACATTTCTTAAAATTTCGAAAAATAAGTATACGATTTTAAATAAATTTTTCATTGTATCAAATTTACAAAATTTTAACCAAATTTAAGCAAGCTTGAAAGATATTTAAAAATCCTAAAAAAAACTTAAAAAATAATTAATAACTTGTAAAAATTTGAGTTTTATTTTTAAAGGTAGATTTTTTAATATTTCAAAAAAAGAAGCTTTTTATGAACTTTTAAAGTTTTCAAGATAATTAAAAACATTATCTTTAAATTCCTTGGAAACTTTGTAAGGATTTTTCCTTTTTAAAAAGTTAATTTGAAGAGAAAATTGAAAAATATTAAACAAATGTTTCTAGAATTTCGAATAGGAATGAAGAAGATTTTAATTTAAAATTTTTGCTAGATGAAAAATTTTTAGACAAAGTTACAGGAAGTTTAAGAAATAATTTAGTAATTTTGAAACAATTTAGAAATAATTGACAACTTGTTAAAATTTCATACTTATGTTATATGTAGGATTTTGAAGATTTCGAAAAAAGAAGATTTTCAAGATTTTTAATTGTTTCAAGAGAAAGAAAAGATTTTCTTTAGGTTCTTAGAAAAATATTGATTTTTTTTTTATTTTAATAATTGCATCCTAAGAAAAAATCGGAAAATATAATTTAAGTAAGCTTAAAAGATATTTTAAAATTCTAAAACAAAACTTAAAAAATAATTAATAACTTGTAAAAATTTGAGTTTTATTTTTAAAGGTAGATTTTTTAATATTTCAAAAAAAGAAGCTTTTTATGAACTTTTAAAGTTTTCAAGATAATTAAAAACATTATCTTTAAATTCCTTGGAAACTTTGTAAGGATTTTTCCTTTTTAAAAAGTTAATTTGAAGAGAAAATTTAAAAATATTATACAAATTTTTTTTTAAATTTCGAAAAGGAATGAAGAACATTTTGATTTAAAATTTTGCATTTTTGCTAATTGGAAAATTTTTAAACAAAGTTAGAGTAAGTTTAAGAAATAATTTAGACATTTTGAAACAATTTAGACATAATTTACAACTTGTTAAAATTTCAAATTTATTTTAAATGTAGGATTTTTAAGATTTTGAAAAAGAAAGTTTTTAAGAATTTTTAAAGGTTTTAAAAGAATGAAAACATAGAATAAGAACTAACTAAGACGATTTTTTATGATTTTCTATTTTGAAATATTAATTTAAAAAGAATTTCAAAAACTACTCTTGAAGAATTTAAGACAATTTTTAATTTTAAATAATGTTGAGGACAAATTTGAATAATTTAAAAAGATGTTTAAAAGGTTCAACAAAATTTTAAAATAAATAATCTGGAAGATTCTAAGACGATTTTTTTAATTTGACAGAATTCGTTAATAAATTTTTAAAAAGTTCGAGTTAATTCAAAGATATTCAGGATTTCTAGAAGTTTTGAAGAGATTAAATATATTTTTTAAATTAAAAAGAATTTCGAAAATTCATAGAATAATTTTAAATTTCATCTAAACATCTAATGATAATGCTCATATCTGGAAGTTGAGTGTATGAATGTGTGTAAATGTATATACGTTCATTTTTGAAAAGTTGAGTTTTTCAAAAACTTTTAACAAATAAATAGTTACTCAAAATTTGTCCATTATATTAAAAATGATTTTTTCCCTCAAACGAAGAACTATACGTGCTCATTTGATGATGTCAGTAGGAGAAATAAGAAAATTAGGAACCAGACTCTGAAGCCCAAAATAATTCTAATGATGGTCATAAATTTTAGAAATCAGAGAAATCGTTAGAGACGAATACAGAAATAACTAGGTTCTACTTCACACGTCCTAAATAAACTTAAAAATAACTGTCACCTTTTTTCAAGAGAAATATTTGCCGAGTCAACAAAGAGAATTCGATCGTTTTCAAATCCATATGTCTTCATCGAACTAGGAAGCAGCAGTAGATTGCTATTCTTTACTTAAAAAATTGCAAACGCTTTCTCGTTCTACGGAGGTCGGGTCTCGCGTATAGACTTTTAATCGAAGGATGAACATGGGTCAACGCGATCGGGTTGTATAATATGCAATCAGAAACCATAAAATAGTAGCATATTCTGCCAGGTGTATCGATTTATTTGAAAATACCTCCTCAAGATTGTGAAATCAGACATATGGAAAACAATCAACCAAAAGAGCGATGGAGTAAAGAAAATCTGTTAATATTTCAAAAAGAAGAAAATACCTCTTACGTTCAGACTCTTTATCCTAAAGAGTCTTAAGTGAACCTTAACTACTTTCTGAACCATATTTATGATGGTTGTAAACCTCTTCTTGTTCAAATGCGGATTTTAAGAAACTCTATTCATATATAATAAATTATTATTATTTGAAATGTAAGACTTAAATTATTTTCAAATTTCTGAGAAACTTCCGATCAGGACCGTTTACTGGTGATTCACCCGATGCATGGAAAGTGCATCTCGATTATTATACCACACCCAGATAATAAAAGTCAAAACTTCATATGTAACCTCTGAAAACGTTTAAAGAAATCGTGAAGTAATTGAAACTCAATTTAGGTTTTGTAAATGATGGCTAAGAAATTATTAACTTCATCCTCATCCTTATTGGAATTTTTAAAGTCTACAATTATATCTTCGAAAACAGAAAGAAAGTTTGACTTTCATTTCCTTCGTGAATTAAAAAGGGTTGTTAATAATAACAGATCAAGATTATGTCTCTGGTTGCCTTATTTCTTGATTCACTTCTTCAGTAAATTAATTTAAAAATCAATATCTGTGATAAACTTAAGAAGATTAGTTCCACATGTCACATTTAAGAAAGATGTAAGGTGAACAGACTCGAGATCCCTTTCGGAACATTTAATTTGTCAGATCTTTCAACTCGCCTCATAAATACAAGAGCCGAAACTGGTCTCAGTAATAATTCTCAAGTTCAAATTATTTTATCATCAAAGACTCACATCTGACATGTACAGATTTTATTACAGTCCTTTACATCCGCACCTACAATTTTTTACAACTTTCGTTTCTCTCATTTTCCCAATCTTTTTACGATCCCATAAATTATTATTCTCCAGATGATCAGAATCAGACAAGTCGAGCAATTTTTCACCTCAAATTATGTCGTTTAACCTTATCTAGAGTTTTATTGCCACATGGATTGAAATGCATCATTCATATGCATTTGGTGTTCCCACTGTGGCGAGGACGTTCCGGTTTTTGAAGGAGGCCGGCGAACGACCTTTCGAAAGTGTTTTTTGCTCGCACGCTTAAATCGGGAAAAAATAAGGTTCCCGAGAAAGTTGCCTCGTGGCGGCCTGCACGCGGTCCATCCTTTCCTACAACCAATCGGGAAGGTAACATCAACTGGTACCATCTACCATCTACCATCTACCTCTATGCGAGACGTAAGCCAAGTCGTTTGTTACATCTCGGGAGTGTTTGTAAGTGAAACGCTCGACTATGTCCGTAGAAGATCACGGAAGCGAAGCATACTTAAAAGCATCGGCAGATGGGATTGAATTAGCTTATCTTTAATACTTTAGACCCTCGTTAAACGTCCAGTCAGGAAAATCGCTTTCGCTGCTCGCTCGAGCCTACTGGCGATGACCAACGATGCCCTCAGGCGCTAATAAAACGATTCTCTCCCAATAAGCAACTTTCCACACACACGATGATACTATCACGTGTACAAAGATCAGCGTAGGTCTAATTTTCATAAAGGACCTCCTATAAAAAAATCCCATAAAAAGGCTACCATTAGTCTGATGAGACTGTAGAAGAAACTCTGTTCTCACCTCCCACAAAGCAGTGAAAGTTTCTCAGCAACGCGGAAGATTCTTAGATACCATCAGATTCAAGCCGAGAGGTCAAACTTGTTCTATGCGGAAACAAATCTATTTCTGAGGAAAGGTTGAGTTTAGGTAAGGTAAATGACTTGTCAGAAGACAGATTTATGTAAAAAATACATAAAAAGCTTTATTTCGCCACCGTTTTCTTGCAAAAAATATATATAAAAAACTCCTCGTCAACAGCATTGACATCGTCAACATTATCATCATCAGCATTGACGTGCGTTCGCTCATACTATAATACAGTCGTATAAAAGTAGTAGGACGTAGATCTTTTCGGATCGTCATTATTTTACAAATTCTCGCGTCACATGTACGTGTGCTTGTGCGTGTGTGTGCGTTCGTGTGAGTGGGGTGTTTGTGACAGTGAACCGAGAAGGAAGGAGGGCGAGTGATAATTGACTAGTAGGGACCGGATCCACCGGGGGGTCCGTAGCTTCCACTGGGTCCACTTGGTCCCGATGCGCCGATTCCTCCACCGATTCCGCTGCTTCCGTGTCCACTGTCACCGAGAACACTTCCAATGCCAGAACCACCACCAATGCCAGATCCGCCACCAATGCCAGATCCACCACCAATGCCGGATCCACCACCAATGCCAGATCCACCTCCGATGATACCGGATCCACTGCCGGAACCTTCCTTCTGCAAATTCAAAATCATAGATAAATATTTTTATACCTGGTATCATAAAAACCTTATAGACATTTAAATTCTACAATAACCCAAAGGTTCTTCTAGAATTTTAGAATGAGCTAATGAACAGTCTTTAAAGACTTGTTAATTGATGAATGAGTTATCTCACCTGGGTCTTGTACTTGATGAAGTAAACTTCGGGTTTGCTGGGCTGGGTGGGTGTGACGGTTGGCAAGTTGATTTCTGGAGCCTCTTCGGGTTTCTTGACGAGAACGTAGATGAGGGTCTTCTGTTCGTCTTGTTGGAAGGCAGGGATGACTGGGGCAGTTGGGGTTGGTGCAGTGGGTGCCTTGATGAAGATAATTTTGTAGTGCTTCTGGGCAGGTGCTGGCGCCTGGAGAGGTCTGGATGGCCTGTCTTCAGGTGCCTCTGGGGGAGGAACGTGGACGTAGATGTGTTTCTGGATCAGGGAGCCACCTCCGAATGATCCACCACCGAATGATCCACCACCGAACGATCCACCGCTGCCTCCATGGCCGCCTCCAAAGGAGCTACCGCCGCTGCTTCCACCGAAGGAGCCACCGCCGCTGCTTCCACTGAAGGAGCTACCGCCACTGCCTCCACCGAAGCTTCCACCTCCGAAACCACTTCCGCCTCCGAATCCTCCATGACCACCACTTAGGCCGCCAAGGCTTCCTCCGTGTCCACCGCTAAGTCCTAGACCTCCAAGTCCTCCTAAGCTTCCACTGAATCCACCACCACTTCCACCACCGGGTGCTCCATAGCTTCCACTCGGCTGCTGGGGCTGAGAGTAAGAATACCCGCCTGGTGCTTCTGGACGCGCCATCGCCACCGTGGCGAGCGCTAAGATCTAAAAAAATTAAGAGAATTTATTTTTTATGTTGTGTATATCGATTTTAGATGGTGTGGAGTGGATGACTGAAGAATTAAGAAAGGACGAACATTGAAAACTCTTTTCTTAGTAGAGTAAAACATTAAAAAGGACTTTTATTTTTGATAGAGAGCGAAAATCAATATTTTTTTGTTGAAGTGTTAAAAAGTTCAGACATTGGAAATTCCTTTCATCACAGTGAAAATATTAGAAGAAGAATGTAATTTTTTGATTTTTGGGATTTAATTTTTTCATTCCGAGAAAAGATAACTGGTTTAAGAAAAAGTAGAATGGATGGCTGAAGCATTAATGAAGAATATTGGTTAAAAATCACAAGAATTAGAAACATTAGAAAAAAAACTACAAAAGAAAAGAGGTTTCGAAGAAAACTTAAAAGGACATTTGTTTGAACAGGAGCTTTAATTTTTTGATTAGAGCAAAAATGCACATTTTTGGTTGAACTGTTAATAATCTCAGAAATTGAAAAACCGTTTCATCATAATAAAAATACTAAAAGGGGAACTTAATTTTTTTATTAGGAGAAAATATGTTGAATGTGCTGCAATTTGGAAGAAATTGTCAAAATTGTTTGATTAGACGCAAGAAAACCCCAAACTTTAATCTCAAATTCGTGCACTTTAAAGGCTTAAAAATTATTATTTTGAAAACGTAAATGATGTAATAAAATGCAGGAAAACAAATCAGAAAACTTGTTTTGAACCGATCGGGAATATTCCAAAGACCAACTAAGTTTCCAGAGACTGGAATCCAGAAAATCCAAATTCGTACTGAACTCGTTGCCGAGTATTGATTAGCACTTAAATTCCTGGTATAAATTATCTAACACCAATTTGCACAATCAACCTTCCCTTTTTCGATTTAAATTGACCAGAGAAAATATCTTCAATCGTATAAAGAAAGTTGTGAAAACCCGACTTTTTTTTTACTTTATTGACATATGATCAGTCACGCGTCACGTCACCTACAATTTAAAGCTTTATACTTTCAAATCACATTTAACACCGGCATCAATTCTACTTTATAATTTTCCTTCAAAGTATCATCCTTTGTACATCATTTTCAAAAATGACTTTTTTCAAAAACAAAACTAATAACAAAACTGTTCCATTAACACCAAACACGGGACACACATTGACCGACCCGAAACCAGTTTTCACGAACGGGAAATGGATTAGCACAATTATAAGTTTTGGTCACGAGTATCTTTCTTCTTGAGATTTTCACTCCTCTCCTTCGTCTCTTTTTTTGCGATTGGTGTTCCGGATTCGAGAGGGAACTTGAGAGAGGATTATTACTCATTATTAATGAGTGGGTCTGAAGAGCGAGGTCGAGGCACTTGTAAGGAGAAAAGTAAAAGGAACGGAGAAATGATAAGTGAGAAAAGACGTGTTTAAGAATCGAGGGAAAGGAGGAAGGTGCTACTCACCACGAATGCCCTCATGGTTGCTGCTGTTCCTGGATTTGAGGACTGATGCTCTGTGGATATCTGGAGGCCCCCTTTTATACGGGCCAGCTCTGGCCCCACTCCAGTCGACCCATCACCTATGAGATGCGACCGAGCTATTGCAAATCTCTCCTTCTTACGATATCTCCAGTCAAATTTGTATCTTCACCCTTGCCTTCACTTGTAATAGAACCTTCACAAGGTTTCTAATATTTACCCTGAAGCTAATGTGCACTGATACACTCTTTAGCTTCATAATCGGATTTTAATTCATATCTGTCATTCATTTAATCAGAAGCAGAACCTTTTAATTGTAATAGTAGATTTCGCGAATCAGAGGAGAGACAGTAGAAACTATTATCAGTCTTATATTTAAAAAAAAATTCGCTGTGACGGTAAGGAAAAATAATTTCATTTTTGCAATTGAATATTCTAAGAGTTTTCTGAATTTGATGTAGTATGTTGCATACAATACATTAAATATAAGACATGTGTACATGTATCTTGAATTGAATATACTTAGATGTGAAATATTTTAGTCGAATTTTAAAGAATTTATGTGTTTTTAATTTGATATATGTTTCTAAAATTCGTTTTTACATACTAGCCAATTCTATATGAAGCAGGGAAAGCTAAACGGTGCTTCTTCAGGAAACACACTTTCTCGCTTTTTTGCACATATTTCAGTGAAAAATGTAAGTTTTAATAAACTATAATAGATTCTAGCTTTTTTAACAATATCATGGCCATGATATAGGATATTTAGGCCATGATGTAGGATAAAATGTTCCTTTTTTCAACATTTAGCTTTACTTATAAACGAAATTAATTAAAATTTATATTTAATATGCTTTTCTTCAAGACTTATGTACTATCTTTATAATGCCAGGGAAAGCTAAATGCTAAGTCTATTGCTATTTTCCTTAGATTATTATGTGCACATTTAGCCCCGTTTATCTTTTTAAACAATGCATATTAAAATGATCATTCCATATAAAAAAAAAATTAATTAATTGCATATTGTTTTTCTGAAAATGCTTTTTTCCTCTTCTGTAAAATTAGCTTGATTTGACTTCGCACCATTTAGCATTCTCCATTTCACATGATTTAGGATTTCTAATATCTTTGAACTTAATTCGAACTTCAATTTGATTATTGGATTTAATTAGCAGTACATTTTTTAAAACCAAGGTAAGCTTCAAAAAACAAATTGTGCATGGAAATTCCACTAGAAGGCTTAAAAAGATTTATGATCCTTAAAAAACTGTTCTTTAAAAAAAAATACTCAAGAGAATCCATTTAAGAAAAACAATTCCACAAAATGAGTTAAAATAAGAGAATTTGAGCTATAATTATATTCCTTCGATTGATCAATCTCAGGTAGTTAGGATTTGATATTCACTGTCTTTAAATCAATTCTTACTTTTTTCTTACTGAAAATATATTTCTTTAAACTTTATACCAATTTTCTTGTCCATGAAATTTTTAAATGATTTATCTAGATCTTAATATTACATTTTTATTTATAATTATCATCATTCTTCTTGATTTAATGCTTGTGTGGTTTTAATTTAATATTTATAAAAAGTTTAGTTTTAAAATTTGACAAATTGTAAGTAATAAAGTGTTTCTAGCATATTCAACATATTGTCTAGTAGCTGTGATTTATTCCTTGTTGAATAAAAGCACTTTCTATTTTTTCCCATTGCCCTCCAAACTTTAACTAGGTGATTATATGCTTCATTTTAACCGTAATTCTATTCCTTCAGACAATGAAATAATGATATATAATCGAAACTGATAAATCAACTGCAAATAGAAATTCTAATCTAAAAAAGGCATAACTTTTTATTATGATTAATTTTTTAATAATTTTTTGTAACATCAACCGAAGTATCTGTAGAAACACTGCAAATATTTGATGTTTGCTTACCGAATTTCAGTGAACCTATAGACACGGACAACAAAAAAAAGACGTTATAAAAAACTATGTTACTAATAAAAAATGTAAACTCTCGTATAAGCAAAAATGAAACAATTATTTTAATGTTTTGTTGTAATTTAAAATATCATAAACAAGTGTTTCTCAACATTCATGAAACAGTCGCTAATTAGTTTCAAACTCAACAATTACATTTTAATTTAAACTTAGAATTACATTATTTAGTGGTTTATATTTATATTTAATAATATAGAAATATTTATTTCTAATTGAATATTCTTGAAAAATACATACAATACTCATCATTATTGTTACCAAACTTTTAAAATCATCTTTAAATTGATTAAAAAGAAAATTTTGACATAATTATAAAAAAGATAAAAGTAATGAACATTTATGGTTTCATGACTCTGGTACAAGAAATTATAATAATAGATTAGAAATGAGGAAAATTATTGTTGTTCCGAGTATGATTCTAATGAGACTCTTTCGCTGCACACTTAAAATAATCTCGAATTTACCACTATTTTCCTCCCAAATTGATGGATACACATATTCTGCTACTTTTAATGTAATATATGATCATGTTATTATATTTATTTTAGGGTTTGAGAGATACTTTCTCTTTTCATCACTTCCCATTAGCACTATAAAAGCACAGATTTTATGATAATATCTTTTTACAAAATTAATGTAGAAATTGAGCTCGAAATTTCTCACAATAAAACTTCAAAGTTTCACTACTTGAGGTCTAAAAAAATAAAAAAATGTTTATAGTGTCAACGAAATAAACACTATCATATAGTTAGATCATGAAATGGTCTGGAATGAGCAATAAAGAAAAAAATAATGGTCAACTAGAAGCAAAAATGCCGAGTCACGAGAATTATTTAAGAATAACAGTCTTTTGTTTCTTCATGTTGATACAGATTTTCGTATCAATTGAATACCGTTGCAACAAAAATGATACCTTCATATTTAATGTTTACGGTACCTAAATAAATTTGATCATAAAATACTTTCTATTAGGAAATACAAATATAGATCTCAGAAGACACAAGCCTAAAAGATTGTAGGCCACTGTCTATCACATATGTCCGGCATTTTTTTCTATCTAGTTTAATCATGATTCAACTTTCTTATGACAGTAAATTTGGTCAAACGACTTTCCAGTTTCCATTAATCAGTTGTCAATCCGATTGAAAAACAAATCGATACTGTTTCATCAGTTCTTCATGAAGCACTCAGAATAAGAGATTTGTTCATTATTCTAAAAATTAATAAACCTTTATAATTGATTCCATATCTGTAGGAAAAGAAGAAAAAAATTACTTCGCTCTTTTGTAATCAGTCCGAACGTTCTCTCTCAGATTGATCCAAATAAATAATTCTCAGGGTTGCAATTTTCCCACAGTGAAAATCATTCTTAGGAAGATTGAATTTGACTTTCATCAGATATTAAATATTTTATAGCAAGCATCTTGTGTCCATTAGAAAAAAAATTATGCGTCGAGATCATCGGAAGAGCATGATAGAGTAATAAATCTTTACCTCCTTTCACAAAATTTATCAGACGCGCGTGCTAAAGATCGTTAAAGGGTTAAGGACCGTAGGCTTTCTTGCAAGGCCACCAATAATGTCATAATCTAGTCTCACATTTCTCTCCACTAATCTTAGAATTAAATTCTGATAAAAGTACATTGAACCTGTCACCACTTTGTCCTAACAATTGTAAATATATTCCTCTCTTATCAGAAGAACCGAATATAAAAATGAATTTATTATTAATTTTTAGGCGTCTCCTGAAAATGTGCGCTCTCTCTTAATCTTAAGAAACCAAAAGTTTTAGTGAGAGTATGCAGAGCGAGGACCCACAAGAGAGTGTAGAAAGGGACCCCAAATCCATTTGACCCGAATATTTTTATACGTTACACTCGCTTTTCGATAAGCCAATTTATTCACGAAAAAGTCAGGCGATCATTCCATTCCAGAAATAATAGTAGAATTTTGCTCTTCAATAAAAAAAAGTGCGCCATTGATTCTGTCATTATTAATGACTTGCTTTTTTTAAAAGAAGTTTGCCATGACACAAAGAATACCTTTAAAATCATCCAATTTAAGGTGATTAGTTTTAGAAAGGAGCCGGCTGTGCAACCAAAAGATAGTTCATTATCAGATTTTTTTTTTCATTTTATTTAATTAGATTGACCTGTAATATTGTAGCCCTTGATTCGAAATATTGATCTTATTCTTATCTAACAAGAAAGTACTTTTTTGGCCTCATTATTCGCGGAAAACTTCGTTTTAATGCACCTTTCTCTTCCAGATCACAATCCCGGCGCTAAAAAATAAACTTAATCTCCTCGATTTTTTAAGAATGTGTAAGTTACATATATTAAAATATATTTCTTTAATGAATGTTAATGATATTCATCGGATTAAAATTCCACAAACATAAATTAATTCAAGAGTTTGTAGCTAAATTCTAACCTCGATTTTCGCATAATCAGATTTACCTAAAAGCTTTCACCATTCAATTTTTTACTATGGGGTCGTCCATAAACTACGTTACTAATTCAAAGGGGGGAGTTTGAAAAACACTTTCATATTTCACACTTTGCGCTCTTTCCACTATTCCCCCTTTTTTAAAGAATTGTTTTCTTCCCCTGTTTTTAAAAACTTCTCTTTCTCAATTTTTTCTTAAATGCAAATAAGAAAATCCAACTATTTTTAGTTGGAAATGTTACTATTAAATTTTTGATGTGGAATTCATCTCATTTGGTTAAAAATTCTATTATTTTGTTCCAAATCTAATTATTTTTTGAAAATGAAACTATTTTGTTCAGAACACATTTTAAGTCAAAAATTCAATTAATTATTTGAAAGTTGAACTACATTCTTCAAAATTAATTTTTTTTTTGTTAAACATTTATTTTCTTCATTAAAAAATCAGGTTGTTGGTTTATTAATGAATTATTTTGATAAAAATTCGTTTATTTTTGGTTGGAAATTAATTAATTTACTTGAAAATGTAACTATAACATTTTTGTTGAAAATTGATATTTTTAATTTAAAATCGATCTCTTCTTGTTGAAAATTCGTCTTTTTGGTTGATGATTCACCATTTTAGTTAAAACTTTATATTTTTGATTTAACAATTAATTATTTGGTTTAAAATTAAACTCTTTAGATGAAAATTGAACTATTTGGTAGACAATTAACTTTTTTGCTAAAATTAATACTTTTGAATAAAAAATTTTACCGTTTTGTAGATAATTCGTCCTTTTGGCTTAAAAATTCAACAATTTTATTGAAAATGGATGCATTTTGTTGAATGTTCGTCTTTTTGGGTAACAAATTATTATTTTATTTGAAAATTCTTATTTTCTTGTTGAAAATTAATCTGTTTTGTAAAAACATGCATCTTTTTTATCCTTGAAATTTTAACAATTTAGTAGAAATTTCAAATATTGGGTTCAAAAAGAAATTTTTTGTTAAAAAATCATATTTAAGTTTAAAAATCCAACTATTTGGTTAAAAATCAAACTAATTTTTAAAAAATTGAACAAATTGATTAAAAATATAAACTATGTTTATGAAAATTTTACTATTTGGCAAAAAATTAATTTTTTTTATGAACAGTAATGTTTTTGAATTTAAAAATTAATCATTTTGTAAAAAACTTCTTTTTGGCTTAAAAATTAAAACTTTTTTTTCGTTTTTTTTGGTAGACCGTTAATGTCATTGGTGGAAAATTCATCTTTTTGGTTACAAATTTAACCACTTGGTTAAAAAATGAACTATTTTGTTAAAAATTAATTTTTTTAAAGATTCATCCCTTTTATTGAAAATTCAACTTTTTTGTTGAAAATTCGTGTTTTTATTTTGGTTAAAAATTCATTTTTTTGTGTGACGACTCACTATTTGATTAAAAATTCGTCTTTTTGTGTATAAAATTGATAATTTTAGTTTAAAATTAATATTTTTGGGTTGAAAATTGAACAGTTCTGCAGAATATTCATCTTTCTGGCTAAAAAATTTAATAATTTGGTAGAAAATTAAACTATTGGGTTGAAAATAAATTTATTCGTTCAAAATTCATATTTTTGAATTAAAATTCAATTTTTTGGTTAAAAATTCAACAATTTTCATGATTAAAAAAAATTCAACGGTGTGGTTAAAAATTAAATTTTTTTATAAATTTATTTTTTTTTTAAATTGAAATATTTCTTTAAAAATTATACTATTTTTATTTAACAGATTTAACTGTGTTGTAGATAATTCAACTTTTTGACTTCATAATTCAAAAACTCTGTTGAAAATTCGTCTTTTTTTGTAGACCATTATTTTTTATTGGAAGGCATTTAATTTTTTTAGTTGAAAATTGAATCACTTGGTGAAAAGTTTGAACCACTTTATTAAGAATTAATTTTTTCAAAAAAAATGTGCTGGTTATAGTTTAACTTTTCTGTCAAAATTACGTGTTTTTATTTTTGGTGAAAATTTTCTAAACTGAACAGGTTGAAAACTGACTCCTTTTTCGTTAAAATTTAATTTTTTGATCTAAAAATTTGATGATTCTATTTTTAGTTTAAAAAAATTTTGTGTGTTCAATATTCATAAATTTAGCTGAAAATTAATATTTTTGGGTTGAAAATAAATTTTATTGTTGAAAATTCATATTTTTGTATTAAAATTCAACTCTTTTGTTAAAAATTTAAAAAATTTCATGATATAAAAAAAATTCAAGTGTGTGGTTGAAAGTTAATTTTTTTTTAAATTCATATTTTTCTTTGAAAATTGAGCTATTTCCTTAAATATAAAAAAATAAATTTTGACTTCATTATTGAGAAATTCTGTTGAAAATTCGTCTTTTTGGTGAAAATACCAACTACTTTATTAAGAATTAATTTTTTTAAGAAATTTTTTTGATTGAAAGTTTAACTTTTCTGTCAAAATTACGTGTTTTTGATTTTAGGTAAAAATTTTCTAAAGTGAACTGGTTGAAAATTGACTCTTTTTTTGTTGACTTTTAATTTTTTGAACTAAAAATTTGATCATTTCATGTTTAGTTTAAAAAATTTTTTTGTGTTTAGGATTTTTAATTTTAGTCAAAAATTAATATTTTCGGGTTGAAAATTGAACAGTTCTGTAGAAAATTATTTTTTTGGGCTGAAAACCATAATAATTTGGTAAAAAGTTAAACTATTGTGTTAAATTTAAATTTCTTCGTTGAAAATTCATATTTTTGCATAAATATTCAACTCTCTGATTAAAAATTCAGCAATATTCATGATTTAAAAAAAGTCCAACTGTTGGGTTTTAAAATTAAATTTCTTTTAATTGATATTTTTGTTTTAAAATTGAACTATTTCTTTAAAAATAAAATTATTTTTATTAAAAAAATTAAACTGTATTGTAGATAATTCAACTTTTTGACCTCAGAATTCAAAAATTCTGTTGACAATTCATTTTTTTTGGTAGACCATTATTCTTTTTGGAGGATATTTAATTTTTTTGTTTAAAAGTTCAATAACTTGGTGAAAAGTTGAACCACTTTATTAAGAATTAATTTAAAAAAAAAAAAATTGTTCTGGTTAAAAATTTAACTTTTCTGTCAAAATTACTTGTTTTTATTTTAGGTAAAAACTTTCTAATCAGAACTGGTTGAAAATTTACTCTTTTTTGTTCACACTAATTTTTTGAACTAAAAATTTGATTATTCCATTTTTAATATTTACAAATTTTTTATGAATAAAATGGATAATCTTAGTTAAAACTTGATATTTTTGTGTTGAAAGTTGAACATTTCTGTAGAACATTCATCCTTTT
>JAAAKG020151358.1:0-31361 GCA_010014905.2 Druon quercuslanigerum
GGTGGGGAAGGGAGTAGTGTGAGGAAGAGGTTATAGAATTTTTAGATTGATCTAGAATTCTCGTGTTATTTATTTAATTAACACGTTCATCCCGCAACATTGCTCCGACCCAGGTTGCTGATCAATCCCTCTAGCAATCACCCCAAGTGAAGATCCTCACAGAGTCGTCACGTGAGGTTCCCCGCTTGGGTCCATTAGTATCCAAGGTCTTTTGTTTCAGGCGTCATTCACTCTATTGACACTCTTCTTGTTAACTAATTTCCGCCATACTTTTCTGTCCTGGCATATTTCTCTATCTTCTTTAACGTCCAAACATTTTTTCAAATTTCGAAAAACAAAAATGACGAATTTTCTTTCTTCGTAAATGGAAACGTTCCCTAAACTATTATTATGAAAATTCAGTAAAAAAAGTGCAGATTCTCCGAGTCAGATAATTTCATTTTTTAAGACTTACACGTGTCTGCTGCAGAGCACAAGAGGCCAAGGATTGTATTATAGTGCGAAGAAAAAAGGTCTTGCGACTTGTACTTATAGACATATATAGACTTGTGAGTAGACAAGTCGATCAGGTCCTCACGCGTGACTTTCCAGTGCAGAGTATTATATATACGTAAATAGAACAAGTAAAGTATAGATCTCAGTCTCCGATCAACGGCCATGCTCTTTCGAATACACGCAGCGATCAGACGACCTTCCCATTTAGCATTCAAGCCAACGACTTAAGATCCACCATTGAGCATACATATTTATGTATTATGTAGGAATCTCCTGCTTTTAGGCACGTAACCTTTTTCGAATTCGGCTAGAGCCGGAAGTGATGCTCGCATAGCCGGAAACGAAGACCAAGAAACGAAGACCTTCGTAGGTTTCTTAATTTTGTATTTTAGAAATTGCCTTATTAAAAATATCAGGAAGGATGTTTAATTTTGTTTTATCGAGAAAGTTTATCAAATGGATTGTATTTTATGAATAACTAATATCAGAGTAAAAATTTCCCAAGCGAGCCTACGATTTTTGGGGTTGGAAGAAAAATTAAAACTAAGGATTGGAAAATAATCTACTCATTAGTATTAACTCACATTACACAATTTTTTTGAAAAAATGCATTGCGACGGCTGCTAACAATAAGGTTCTATCTCAGCGATCAAAGCAAAAAGGTTCTATCTCAGCGTTTCGTACAACAAGGTTCTATCTGAGCCGTCGAAAAACCTATTAATTGAAATACAACTTTTGAGTAATTTATGATTTAAGGCCCTTATAAAAATTAATCTGCATAATTTAACTAAAAAAATTATAGAAGGCGAGCACATGGAGCCGAATTAATTAACATAGGAGGCTACAATAAATATAAAACAATTTACAAGAGCATCATAACAAAAAAAAATGCTGAGATAGAACCTTTTTGCATTAACTGCCGAGATAGAACCTTTTTGAATTGGCCGACGAGATAGTACCGTTTTGAATTTTGATAAAAATAGAACCTTGTTTCTTTGATCACTGAGATAGAACCTTATCACTAGCGGCCGTCGATTTCTTTATTTATGATGTTCGGCTAAATTTTACTGCATTGTTTGATTAATAGATTTTTATTTTGCATGTTTATAAAGAAAAATATGAAAATTGAAGGAGATGGTGAAAAATGAATGCAATTAACAATAAAATTATTAACAAATTTGATAAAGAAAATGTTTACAATAAAAGTTTTTTCCACAAAGCGTATAGAGAAGTTTAAATTAAAGTTTATAAAATTTTTTTTACTTGCTGTCTTGAATATTTATTTCTTAATTATCACTAATATTATTAAATATTATTGATAAGGCTCGTAGCAAAAAAAAAGCATTTTTTAATTTTGTATTTTAGAAATTGCCTAAAAATATCAGGAAGGATTTTTTTTATCAAGGAAGTTTATCAAATGGATGGTATTTTATGAATAACTTATATCAGCGTAAAAATTTCCCAAGCGAGCCTGCGATTTTTGGGGTTGGAAGGAAAATTCAAACTAAGGATTGCAAAATAATCTAATCATTAGTATTAAATCATATTAAACAATTTTTTTAAAAAAATGCATTTCGACGGCCGCTAACAATAAGGTTTTATCTCAGCGATCGAAGCAACAAGCTTCTATCTTAATCAAAATTCAATCAAAATTCAAAATTCAAAAATTCAAATAAAATCTCGCTGGCCAATTCAAAAAGGTTCTATCTCGGCGGCCAATGCAAAAGGTTCTATCGCAGCGATCAAAGCAACAAGGTTCTATCTTTATCAAAATTCAAAAAGGTACTATCTCGTCGGCCAATTCAAAAAGGTTCTATCTCGGCGGTCAAGGCAAAAAGGTTTTAACTCTGCGCCCCATGCAAAAAGGTTCTATCCCAGCGTTCCATACAACAAGGTTCTATCTGGTTCTATCAATAAGGTTTTGAAATAGAAATACAACTTTCGAGTAATTTATGATTTAAGACCCTTATAACAAATATATCTGCATAATTTAACTGGAAAATTTATAGAAGGCGACCACATGGAGCCGAATTAATTTACGTAGGATGCTATAATAAATATACAATAATTTACAAGAGCATCATAACCGAAGCAAAATGCTGAGATAGAACCTTTTTGCATTGGGCGCCGAGATAGAACCTTTTTGCATTGGACGCCGAGATAAAACCTTTTTGAATTGGCCGACGAGATTTTTTAATTTTGATAACCTGGTTGCTTTGATCGCTGAGATAGAACCTTATTATTAGCGGCCGTCAAAAAAACAAAATAAAACAAATTTTGTTTATTTTTTAATGTTCGACTAAATTTTTCTGCAATACAACTTTCAAGTAATTTATGATTTATTAAGGCATTTATTAAGAAATATAGAAGCAATTTTAAATTTGTCTGAATTTAAAATCTTTTTGAAATTTTTTCGAAACTTTTAAATATATTTTAAAATGCAGTTAAATTTTCCTACAACTTTGAGAAAATCCCGCAAATTAAAAAAAGTCCTTAAAATTTGACTTTATAAATTAAAAAATTAAAAATATTCAAATTAAATTGAGAACTTGAAACAATTTCAAAAAATTTAAACGAAGTTTGCGCCCCGCGAAAATTCCGCTAATCGTACCGAAATTTTGGTGCAAACACCGACAGTTGAATTTAAAACAAAATGTAGATTTTTGCAGATTTCAAACAAAAAATTTGGAATCTTTTTAAGAATTGTGAAAGGTTTTAAAAGAATAAAAACAATTTCTTAAGAATCCTAGGAAAATTGAAAATGATTTTTCATTTTGAAAAATTATTGTAACAATGAATTTAAAAAGATTTTAAGCGATTTCCAAAATGATCAAAAACAAACCTGCAAGATTCTAAAGATTTTTTTTCATTTTCAGGATTATTTAACTTTTTTAGGAAAAATTCGGTTAATTTTAAAATATATTTAGAATTTCTAAAAAACAATTCGAGAGTTTTTTGAGTCGCTGATTATGAATCTGAAGTTAAGATTCCAAAATTCAAAAAAGCGGATCCAATATGGCGAACAAAAAGTTCAAAAATTGGTCCCGTGGCTCAAAAATTGGTCCTCAGGGGTTTCTGGGTCGCTGATTACGAATTTAAAATAAAATTTGGGAAATTAAAAAAATTAAAAATGGCGTATCCAATATGGCGGATGAAAAATTTAGAAATAAGTCTCTTTCCAAAATAGGACTTGTTTTTTGGGTCGCTGATTTAGAAACTGGTCTAAAAATTCCAAAATTCAAAATAGCGTATCCAATATGGCGTCTAGAAATTAAAAATTGGTTCCGTGGTTTCAAAGCAGGTCTTCAGGTTTTTGTTTAGTCAATGTTTACGAATTTGGTTTCCGATTTTTTGGTTTTTTAAATTTGAAAAGACGGACAAATTTTTTTAGACGTCTCGTGGTTTCAATATCTAAAATCACGGATCCAATATGGCCGACCAAAAATGGGCCCCACCGCTCAAAAATGGATCTTTAGGGGTTTTTAAGGTGGCCCATTACAATTCTGCATTCAAAATTCAAAAAATTCAAATTTCAAATTTCAAAATGTTTAATTTTGAAACAGTTCTATGGTTTCAAAGTTTAAAATAACGGATTTAATATGGCTGACCAAAAATTGGTTCTATGGCTAAAAAATTGGTCTTTAGGGTTTTTTTTAGGTACTGATTAAGAATTTGGTTTCCGCTTTTTTGGTTTTTTAAATTTGAAAAGACGGACAAACTTTCTTAAAAGTCTCGTGGTTTCAATATCTTAAATCACGGATCCAATATGGCAGACCAAAAATGGGTCCCGTGGCTCAAAAAAGGGGTCTTTTGTGGTTTTTAAGGTGGCTCATTACAATTCTGCATTCAAAATTCAAAAAATTAAAAAGAAAAAAATTTTAAATTTTAAATTTTAAAAAAAGTCCTATGGTTTCAAAGTTTAAAATTACGTATTCAATATGGCTGACCAAAAATTGGTTTTATGGCTGAAAAAATTGGTCTTTAGGCTTTTTTTGGTCGCTGTTTACGAATTTGGTTTCCAATTTTTTGGTTTTTGAAATTTGAAAAGATGGACAAACTTTTTTGAAAGTCTCGTGGCTTCAATATCTAAAATCACGGATCCAATATGGCCGACCAAAAATTGGTCCCGTGGCTTAAAAATGGATCTCCTGGGGGTTTTCAGGTGGCCCATTACAATTCTGCATTCAAAATTCAAAAAATTAAAATTCCAAAAATTTTAAAATTTAAAATTTTAAAAAAGTCCTACGGTTTTTAAGTTTAAAATGACGGATTCAATATGGCTGACCAAAAATTGGTTCTATGGCTGAAAAATTGGTCTAGGTTTTTTTTTAGGTGGCTGATTAAGCTACTGCAGATAATATTCTAAAATTCCAAATCACGGATCCAATATGGCTGTTTTTATCCCACGGGAACAATTTTTTAATTTTTTCCGCCATATTGGGTCCGCTATTTTGATTTTCTAAATATTTATTTTACTTTTGTAATCAGCAACCCACAATACCCCGCCGAACCCATTTTAAAGCCAGGAAACTTATTTTTACATTGTATTTCCGCCATATTGAACCTACCATTTTGAATTTCAAAAATGTGAAAAATTTGACTTTCAAATTCGTAATCAACGACGCAAAACACCTTCCACAATGATATTTCAAGCAATTCATATATCGACGGCCGCTAACAATAAGGTTCTATCTCAGTGCTCATAGCAACAAAGTTCTATCTTTATCAAAATTCAAAAAGGTTCCATCTCGGCGCGCGTTGCAAAAAGGTTCTATCTCAGCATTTTGTTTTGGTTATGATGTTCTTCTAAATTATTGTATATTTTTTATAGCCTCCTATGTAAATTAATTCGGCTCCATATGCTCGCCTTCTATTAATTTTCCAGTTAAATTATGCAGATATATTTTTTATGAGGGTCTTAAATCATAAATCATAGAACCTTGTTGCACGGAACGCTGAGATAGAACCTTTTTGTGTTGGCCGCCGAGATAGAACCTTTTTGCATTGGCCGCCGAGATAGAACCTTTTTGAATTGGCCGACGAGATAGTACCTTTTTGAATTTTGATAAAGATAGAACCTAGTTGCTTTGATCGCTGAGATAGAACCTTATTGTTAGTGGCCATCGATATAAGGAAAAATGTATGATTCAAAGGGTCCAATAATTCTTGTTTATAGAACAGTTATAAAAATATATATATATTTATTTTTTCTTAAAAGAAGAGCAGGAAGTTGAATAAAAAAAGCATGAAAAAAAAATATGGGAATTATGTTTTTAATTGTTGATAGTGTCACGTACAGTAATGAGTCTCAAAATTACATGTTTATATTTTCAACTTGAACAATGTTACGATAATGAATCAGAAAACTGATAGTTACTTTGCAAGCCAGTAATCTGCCAATTTACATTCCATCGATATAATTTAATTTTACGCAACGAAAGTCACTGTCGAGTGTAATTTGTGTAACGTGCCATAATTTCACTCCGCATCTATACACTTACGTCCTTTATGTCATAACTTAATTCGAGAGATTGATATTTCTATCACGTTTGCAATTTACCCGGGAAAAAGGTTTTGTTTTTCAAAATTAAAGCATCAAATTAAATTAAATTTAGAAATTAAAAAAAAATCTATGATACTAATTGAAATATATAAAACAATATAAAATAAGAGTTAGGCAATTACAAAAATTCAGGGACAGTCAGGGAATTTAAAACTGGTCAGGAAATCAGAGAATGTTAAGGAGCCATAACAAATTCAGGAATTTTCAAAAACCTGAAGTTGAATTAAGTTCTTTTATTTAATTGAAAATTTAATAATTTTGTAAAAAATTTATTCTTTTTGGTTGGAAATTCAAGCGTTTTGTTGAAAATTCGTTTTTTTTTGTTGAAATTTCTTGTTCTTTTGTAGTAATTGTATTTTTTAATTATGAATAAAAACTGTTTTGTTGAAAATTAATCTGTTTTAGATAAGCATTCAAATTATTTATTGCAAATTAAACAAAAAATTTAAATTTAACTGAAATATCAACTATTACATTTTTTATGGAGAATTGATCTTTTTTGTTTTAAAGTTGAACTACTTAGCTGAAAGTAGAACTAAATTGTTAAAAATTAATTTTTTTGTTCAAAAGTATTATTAAATTGTAAATTTTTTTTTTTAATTTTTAAATTGACCTATTCCATGTTCAGATGAAAATTTATCTTCTTTAGTAGAAAATTAAACTTTTGGATTATAAATTCAAGTATGTGGTTAAATATGTATTTTTTTGTCAAAGATTTATAATATTATTTAAAAAATTTATTTATTTTGTTGAAAGTAGCTCATCTTTTTGGCTTAAAGATTGAAAATTAGTTTTTTGTAACCGAATATTTACATTTTTCGCTAAAAAAATTATTCTATTTGTTTGAAAATAATTATTTTAACTAAAATTTAAATATTCTATTTTAAATAAAATATTTCTGTTTTTGATAGCCTTTTTGATAGAAAATTTATCAAAATATTTGAAAGTTCATCTTTTAGATTAAAAATTCAATTCTTTGGTGGGAAAATTAACTCTTTTATTGAACATCCGTTTTTTAAAAATATATTTATATGACTGAAATATTAACTGTTCTATTTTTGGTTGAACATTCATTAACTCTTTTAGTTATAAATTCATTTTTTTGTGAAAATTTGTTTTTTTTTAGTAGAGAATTAATATTTTGAGTTAAAAACAAATTTTTTCAGTAAAAACTTTGTTTTCTAATTGAAAATTAATTTTTTACCTGACAATTTAAATAAACCAATTTTTTTCAATTTAAATATTTGGTTCAAAAATTGATTTTATTTGGATGCAAATTAATTTTTACCAAAAATTCAACTTTTAAATTTTAAACTGAAAATAAATCAATTTAAGGTGAAAATTCTACTATTTTTGTATGAAAATTAAAATATTTTTTGGTGCAAATATGAACTATAAAACTATTTGTTAAAAAAAATCATTTTTTTATCGAAGGTTCGTCACTTAGATTAAAAGTGGCACTATCTAGTAAAAAAATCCTCTTTTTCTTTCTTAAAAATTAACTGCTTTAACTGAAAATGTAACTACTATATTTCATTTTTCGTTAACAAATTATCGTGTTTAGTTTAAAATTTCACGATTTGATTCAAAATCAACTTTTTATTTGAATAATATGTTAAATAATTAAAATTAATAATACTTTAAAAACGTATTTATTTTTTTGAAAAATCAACTGTTTTGTTAAAACAGCATCTTTTTCATTTAGAAATTTAACTATTTTGTTAAAAACATTCGTCTTTATCGATAAAAAATTAGGTTTTTGCATTGAAATTTTACTTTTTTCTAAAAAATTCGCCTTCTTGGCTTGGAAATTAAAATTTGCTATAAAAAAATTATATGTTTTGTTCAAAATTCAACAATTTAATTAAAAAGCATTATTTTTTTTTAATCATCTACTTGGTTTGCAAATTTAACTGTTTGGTTAAAAATTAAACTATTTTGTTAAAAAAGTGTCCCTCTTGCTTAAAAGTTCATCTATTTGGTTGTAAATTGCAACTCTATGTTTGATAATTAATTTTATTCGAAAATTCAAAAATTTCGTTTAAAAGCAAATTTTATCCAAAATTCAAGTGTTTTTTGAATATACGTCTTTTTGTATAGAAAATTCACCAATTATTGATTCAAAAATTTTGCGTAGGAAAATTTCAGGTTTGGTTAAAAATTAAAATATTTTGTTGATAGTCCATATTTTTGGAAAGAAAATTCGTCCCCATTGAATCAATTTTTTTAGGGAAGTTTTTGGTTAAAAATTCAACTGTAATTTTAAAAATTCGTCTTCTTGGCTTGAAAATTCAATTGTTTGGTTACAAATTGAACGATTTTCTTGAAAATCCGTCTTTTTGGATAGAAAATTCTTCCCTATTGAATCAAACAAATTTTGTTTGTGGAAACGTTTTTGGTTGAAAATTCAAAAAAATTTTGAACATTCGTCTTCTTGACTTGAAAATTCATTTGTTTGGTTACAAATTGAACGATTTTCTTGAAAATCCATCTTTTTGGATAGAAAATTCGTCCCTATTGAATCAATTTTTTTAACGACAGTTTTTGGTTGAGAATTCAACTGTAATTTTAAAAATTCGTCTTCTTGGCTTCAAAATTCAACTGTTTGGTTACAAATTTAACGATTTTCTTAATAATGTGTCTTTTTGGATAGAAAATTCGTCCCTATTTAATCAAAAAAATTTTGCTTGTGGAAAAATTTTTGGGTGAAAACTCAACGTAATTTTTAAACATTCATCTTCTTGGTTTGGAAGTTTAAATATTTGGTTACAAATTCAACTAATTTGTTCAAACTCCTTATTTTTGGATAGAAAATTCATCCTCACTGAATCAATTTTTTTAAGGACAGTTTTTGGTTGAGAATTCAACTGTAATTTTAAAAATTCGTCTTCTTGGCTTCAAAATTCAATTGTTTTGTTAAAAATGTAACCATTTTCTTTAAAATATGTCTTTTTGTATAGAAAATTCGTCCCTATTAAATTAAAAAAAAACTTGGTGAAAAAGTTTTTCTTTGAAAATGCAAAGTAATTTTTAAACATTCGTCTTCTTGGCTTGAAAGTTAAACTGTTTGTTTACAAATCCAACTAATTTGTTGAAAGTCCTTATTTTTTGATAGAAAATTCGTTCCCATTGAATCAATTTTTTTTAGGAAAGTTTTTGGTTAAAAATTCAACGGGATTTTTAAACATTCATCTCTTTGGTTTGGAAGTTTAACTGTTTGGTTACAAATTTAACTAATTTGTTAAAAATCCGTCTTTTTGCATAGAAAACTAGTCCCTATTTAATCAATTTCTAAAGGAATGTTTTTGGTTGAAAATTCAACTGTTTTCAAACATTCGTCTTCTTGGCTTAAAAATTCAATAGTTTACTTACGAACGATTTTTTTGAAAATATGTCTTTTTTGATAGAAAATTCGTGTCTATTGAATAAAAAATTTTGTTCGTTAAAAAGTTTTTGGTGGAAAATGGAAAGTAATTTTTAAACATTCGTCTTCTTGGCTTGAAAGTTAAACTGTTTGGTTACAAATTCACCTAATTTGTTGAAAGTTCTTATTTTTTGATAGAAAATTCGTCCCCATTGAATCAATTTCTTTCAGGAAAGTTGTTGGTTGAAAATTCAACTGTAATTTTAAAAATTCGTCTTCTTGGCTTCAAAATTCAAATGTTTGGTTACAAATTGAACGATTTTCTTAATAATGTATCTTTTTGGATAGAAAATTCGTCCCTATTAATTCAAAAAAATTTTGCTTGTGGAAAAATTTTTGGGTGAAAACTCAACGGAATTTTTAAACATTCATCTTCTTGGTTTGGAAGTTTAACTGTTTGGTTACAAAATCAACTAATTTCTTAAAAATCCGTCTTTTTTGATAGAAAATTCGTTCCTATTGATTCAAAAAAATTTTTTGTGGAAAGTTTTTTGGTTGAAAATTCAAAGGAATTTTTAAACAATCCTCTTCTTGGCTTGAAAGTTCAATTGTTTAGTTACTAATTAAACGATTCTTTCGAAAATCCGTCTTTTTGGATAGAAAATTGGTCCCTATTTAACAAAAAAAAATTTGTTCATGGAAATGCTTTTGGTTAAAAATTCAAAGGAATTTTCAAACATTCGTCTTCTTCGCTTGGAAGTTAATTTGTTTGGTTACAAATTCCACTAATTTGTTGAAAATTCGTCTTTTTGAATAGAAAATTCGTCCTTGTTAAATCAAAAAAATTTTGTTTGTGAAAAATTTTTTTGTTAAAAATTCAACGGAATTTTTAAACATTCATCTTCTTGGTTTAAAAATTCAATTGTTTGGTTGCAAATTGAACGATTTTCTTGAAAATCCATCTTTTTGGATAGAAAATTCGTCCCTATTGAATAAAAAAATCTCATTTGTGGAAAAGATTTTGGTTCAAGAATTATCGGAATTTTTGAACATTCGTCTTCTTGGTTTGGAAGTTGTTTGGTTACAAAATCAACTAATTTGTTGAAAGTCCGTCTTTTTGGATAGAAAATTCGTGCCTATTAAATCAATTTTTTTAAGGACAGTTTTTGGTTGAAAATTCAACTGTAATTTTAAAAACTCATCTTCTTGTCTTCAAAATTAAACTGTTTGGTTACAAATTTAACCATTTTCTTGAAAATCCGTCTTTTTGGATAGAAAATTCGTTCCTATTGAATCAAAGAATTTTTGTTTGTGGAAAAGTTTTGGGTTGAAAATTCAAAAGAATTTTTAAACATTCGTCTTCCTGGCTTGAAAGTTAAACTGCTTCATTACAAATTCACCTAATTTGTTAAAAATCCGTCTTTTTGGATAGAAAACTAGTCCCCATTGGATCAATTTTTTTAAGGAAATTTTTTGATTGAAAATTCAACTGTAATTATAAAAATTCGTCTTCTTTGCTTAAAAATTTAATTGTTTGGTTAAAAATTTAACGATTTTCTTGAAAATCTGTCTGTTTGGATAGAAAATTCGTCCCTATTGAATCCAAAAAAATTTGTTTATGGAAAAGTTTTTGGTTACAAATTCAACGGAATTTTTAAACATTCATCTCTTCGGTTTGGAAGTTTAACTGTTTGGTTACAAAATCAACTAATTTGTTAAAAATACGTCTTTTTGGATAGAAAATTCGTGCCTATTGAATCAAAAAAAATTTTGTTCTGAAAAAATTTTTGGTTGAAAATTCAAATGAATTTTTGAACATTCGTCTTCTTGGCTTGAAAGTTAAACTGTTACGTTACAAATTCAACTAATTTGTTGAAAGTCCTTATTTTTGGATAGAAAATTCTTCACCATTGAATCAGTTTTTTTTAGGAAAGTTTTTGGTTGAAAATTCAACTGTAATTTTAAAAATTCGTCTTCTTGGCTTAAAAATTAAATTGTTTTGTTACAAATTTGAAGATTTTCTTTAAAATCCGTCTTCTTGGATAAAAAATTCGTCCTATTGAATTAAAAAAATTCTGTTTGTGGAAAAGTTTTTGGTTGAAAATTCAACAGAATTTTTTAACATTCGTCTTCTTGGCTTAAAGCTTAAAATATTTGGTTACAAGTTCAACTAATTTGTTAAAAATCCGTCTTTTTTATAGAAAATTTGTCCCTCTTAATTCAAAATTCACCTGTTTTGTGAAAAAATTCTTGATTGAAAATTCATCTTGTTCGATTGAAATATCATCTTTTTGAGTCTATAATTGAACTATTTTCTAAAAAATTCTACTTCTCGGCTTGACAACTCAACTCACACATTTTATGTATTTGTTACGTTATTTTTAAATGACCTCATTATAAATTCTATATTGGCGTCGTCGCTAAAAAATTTTTTGAATAAATTTAGAAACAAACCTTTTTTCATTAATATTATTGATCTCCTGGACGTAAGTTTATTTTTTTACATGAAAATAAAAAATTGGAACGGTCAACTTTGGAAAAACGAAAATCAAAATTTCCTTCGAAATACCGCTGCATTTTTAGTTTTTTTCCAAAAATATTTTTCGGGACCATATGAAGTTGAGTCATAGACTAAGTAACCAGTAAACTGTTCATATTTACTCCTTTCCCTCTGTAAACATTGTAAATATCTAATCAGAAGGTATTAGATAAGAAAAATTCTATTTTCTCAGCAAAGTCAGGCGTAACCTAAATTTTTAAATTGACTTACGAGCACGGTTAATGAACCTATATTGCATCGCGAGGAGGACATTTTTCAACCTTTCTACAGTTTTATAGTTATTTTTTCTCGGTTTCACCTTATTTCACTTTGGAATTCTCATGCGAGTATATTTCATCAATTGCATAATGCAATAGCGGATTTTATACCGTTTTTCCAGCAATTCAGGTATCATGATTTATAATTTTCAATCTTCATTTCCTGTCCCAGATATTAAATTTTATAAGAAATATTATTTTTGTGTTTGCAGTTCCAATTTAATATCAAACCAGTTTTTTATTTATTTGAAATAGAAAAATTTTCTAATCAAAAACACGATTTTTTAACAAGAGTTTTAAATTTTCAAACAAAAATAATTTTCAGACTATCAGGGAAAAAAATTCTATCCGAAATTTATAATTTTTTTACAAAATAGAAGAGCTTTCGACACAAAAGATGAGTTTGATTATAAATAATTAAATTTTCTACTAAATGAGACGAATTTTTAATAACATACTTACATTTGTTACTAATTAGTTGAATTTGTAATAAGAAATGCGAATTTGCTACTAAGAAAGTTGAATTTTTAACGCAAAAACAATTAATTTTAATAAAAAGTTCATTTTGAACCAAATCCTTAAATTTTCAGCTAGAAAAATTAATTTTGTAAAAAAATAAATGAATGTACCACAAATTAAATAAATCTTCAAATAAATAGTTAAATTTTTTAACTAAAAACTTCAGAAATGTTAAATTTTCTAACAAAATTTATTTTTTACAATCCAAAAAGACGAATTCTCAACAACATACATCAATTTTGAACCATTTTTTGAATTAAAAATTTTTAAGATACTTAAATTTTTAATTAAAAGAATCAATTTTTACAGAAAAAAAAATAATTTTCAACAAAGCAGTTCCATTTTCTACTAAATGCATAAATTTGTAACCAAATAGTTAAATTTTTAATCAAGAAAATTAATTATGTACAAAAAAGTTCCACAAATTAAATACATTTTTTAACACTAGTTAAATTTTTAAACTAAAAATGTCAAAGAATAAGTTAAATTTTCTACTAAATTTTACAATTTTTTAAATCAAAAAGATGAAATCTCAAAGAAGAAGATTAATTTTCTACAAAAAATCAACTATTAAGAAATCGAATCAAATTTAAAGTAAATAATTAAATTTCAAATCAAAAAGAAAAATGATTAAACAATAAGATTTATTTTCTACTTATTAAGACGAATTCTCAATAAAAATAAATTAATTTGTAAAAAAATAGTTGAATTTTCAACCAGCAGGATTCATTTTCTACTAAAAAAGAGGAATTTTAAACTAATCACATAAATCTTTAGCGTAAAAGTCCAATTTTTAGTTAAAGTAGTTGAATTTTCCAACCGACAAGATGAATTTTCTACAAAATAGTGACATTTTCAAGAAGGAAGTTAATTTTCAACAAACAGTTTTTTTATTTTATTCATTAATTATTCTTATTTTATATATATATTTTTTCATTTCAACGAATTTATTCAAATTTAAGTAATAGAAAAATTATATATCAACAACAGCAGAAACACGAATTTTCAACAAAAAATTTAATAGATAAGATTTCAACTAAAAAATATTTTTATTTTAAATAAAAAACGGGTAAAGTTTAAACTAAATAGATGAATTTAAAAAAAAAGAAATGCTTTCCAACAAGAGCAAAAAGTTTCCGACAAAATACAAAAATTATAAACTAAACAGTCAAATTTTTTACCGATAGATTAATTTTTCACCAACAAAGACGAATTTTGAAGAAAAGACATCAAGTTCCACCCAAATACTTGTAATATCTACTAAAAAGATAATTTTTCTACTAAAAATGGATTAGTTTTTTTTGTTAAAAAATAAATTTTGAGCAAAGAAAATTAATTTGGAACTTAAAATCTATTAGTTTATATGCTAACCAAAAAATTCAAAATTTAATTAAGAATAATTTATTTAAATAAAAAGAGGCATTTCAATAAATTAGTTTAACTCTAAACCGAAACAGGATAGTTTTCAACCAAAAGGATTAAATTTTATTTCAAAAATACGAATTTTCAACGAAGTTCATACATTTTTAACCAAACAGTTAAATTTTCAACAAGAAAAAAAAAATAATACAATAAATTTGGTTACAATGTTTCAAAAATTAATTTTTAACAAAGTAGTTCTGTCGACAAAATATTTTAATTTTCTACAAAATTGTTAACCTTTGTTTCTTAGTGATTCACAGAGGTGATAATATTTTATTTAAAAATAATTTTGACCACATAATCCCCCACCAATGCATAAGACAGAATAAAAAAATTTTTGGCATATGCCCCTCTCCACTTATCGAAATGTCTAAGAAAAGTTTAAAAATTTGTTATCAACAACTGATTACATTAAAAAATAACGTTAATTAAGTTTGATTAAATAATTACCAATTGTTTATTGTTATCTTAATGTCATTAACAATTTATAAGTAATTATTTACAGTTGATTTCCTCGAAAGAACCAATCTTGCAAGTCCAAAAATAGCCAAATAGTGGATTTTGTAATTAAGATTGTTTAAACAATATTAAATTTTATTGGATGACCAAATTTTATGATTTCTTTTCCAAGTAATATATGAATGATTCTGTAGAAAAAAATTTTAATGTTAGCATTTTAAAGACCTGATTTGCAACTTTGTTTCTAAAATGTGTTTATAAAATAATTAATTATTTATTAACTTTTATTAATTTAACTAATAAAACTCTTTATTTTCATGAAAAGTTCAAATTTAGTGTGAATCAAGTCACGAATTGCTTCCAGTCATCAACAATTAGTGTTCACTTATTTTTTTATAATAATTTTTTAAAAATTTTAACATTCGCTATTGAATATCCTTTTTGGATAGTTGCTTCATATTTTATAGGTTTCTTTGAAAGAATTGAAGTATTTTCTAAAAAATGATATACTTCAAACCTAAGATTTTCTTTTTTCACTTTTGTTTTTAAAAAATTACAAAAATTTTTTTTCAAAAAATCGGCCATGCAAAAAGCGAAATTTTATTAGATTTTATTTTTTTTTTTTAAATACGTTCAAATTGAATTTATAATTGTACGTAGAAGGGTAAGGGGAAGTTTTTGGAATTATTATTTTTAAAACCGTGCCAGTTTTTCAATTTCAGAGATATTAATATTTCTCTTGCTTCAGTTTTCCAGTGTTTACACTATCTCAAAATGCGTAGAAAATTAAAAACTACTGAAGTTATTTAAATTATTTAAAAATATGAAAAAAATTTGCTCCATTTTTAGAACTTAAAAATTTTTTAGTTGTTTTTGTTTAAAATAGCTAGCTTTTATATACGACCTTTAAAATTTCAACAACAAAAAAACAGCTGTTTTCAGAATTTTTTATTCTTTCTTCGTTTTCTTCACTGATTGCAGAAGAGTGAAGAAAACTTAAAAAAAATTTACAAAAAAAAATTAAAATCTCAAAAATTGCGAAAAGGATCAGATTTTTTCTCTTGAAAAAAAATGTCCGGAAAAAAGGAGGAGGATTCGAAAAGTTTTTTTTATTTCGTATAGATTAAAATAACTTTACCATTTTTTATGAATAATTTAAATATTTTTTTAAATAATAATAGTTATTATTATTATTTTATCATAATGCAGATTTAAGAAGAGTGAAAAAAACGAATAAAACGAAACGAAAAAAAACTTAATATTCTCGTGCGAAATCAAAGTCGCCTGGAGGCTTCAAAACAAATTTTTTGATTTAAAATTTTCGAAGGACATGCCTGGTTGTGAAATTTTATTTTGCATCTTTTTTCCTATAGACAAACAGTTGTCACTTTTTTAGTTTTCGAAATAAAACCAAAAAACTGACTTTTTTGAAAAACTTGATTTTAATCTGTTTTGACAATTGACAATTTCAGAGAATATGCTTTAAGATGTCCTTCGATTGACAATATAATAGGAATTCAAAACCGTTGTTTTCAAAAATTATTATTGATTTTTTTTCTGATGCTCGGCGCGAATCGAAAACTTGTAACTTCCAGCGTTTCGTTTAGTGAGGGAATTTTGAGCAGGCAAATACTTCTCGTGACAGCAATTCGGAGAAAGATATAATGAAGTTTTTTGGAAAGTTTCAGATTAAAACATTTAATAGTTTAGTAGTAGTTATGATTTTAGTGAACGTCATCGCTGGAGTTTTCGAGCTTACTATGCACTATGCTGTGCCATGTTGTCTCGCTAGAGAGTTTTTGCTTACAATATGATCTTATGATATTTTTTAGTGAATAACAGTTAAGCAAAAATAAGTTATCAAAATATTCATGAATTTAGTTTTATTTTGAATGTATTTTTCCGATTTCTTTAGCTTTAAACGTAGGATACTTTAATGTACACCTAATTTTTACACCGACATTCGGCTTAACTCGTAAGCGACCTTGAACATGCATTTTTACAACAAACCTATTCACAAATTTTCTTACACTTTGTCTAAATCTATTTCGAAAATAAAACAGATGAGTTATTCCTTAACTATGCTCTGGATAGTGCACATTAATTTAAATTTTAAGCCTAATAAAGTTTAATATCTCACGAAAACTCCAGCGCGGACGTTCACTAAAATCATAACTACTCCTAAACTATTAAATACTTTGATCTGAAACTTTTAAAAAAACTTCATTATACCTTTCTCCGAATTTCTGTCGTGAGAAGTATTTGCCTGCTCAAAATTCCCTCGCTAAACGAAACGCTGGAAGGTACAAGTGTTCAATTCGCGCCGAGCATCAGAAAAAAATTAATAATAATTTTCGAAAACAATGGTTTTAAATTTTTATCATATTGTCAACCGAAGGACATCTAAAAGCACGTTCTCTAAAATTTTTATTAAAAAATTTCAAAAACTGAAGCACTGAGCACGAGTTGAAGTGAAAAACTGATTAAAATCAAGTTTTTCAAAAAAGTAAGTTTTTTGGTTTTATTTCGAAAACTAAAAAAGTTACGACTTTTTGTCTAGAAGAAAAAAGATGCACAATAAAATTTCACGTCCAGATATATCCTTCAAAAATTTTTTATCCAAAATTTGTTTTAAAGATTCCAGGGGACTATGATTTCGCACGAGAAAATTCTATACGCCCTTATACGATCCGGCCCCTCAATTATTGAAATTCTTATTAAAAAAAATTAATTTAAAATTCATCAGATTGAAATTAAATTTTACTAAAAAATAGGTTCTTTCAACCAAGTTAGGTTCCAGAAAATGAATTGAAATTAAATATTTCTTGTTTGAAATTAGATATCTTAACTACACTTAAAAACATTCAAAATTATTTAAGTTTCTTTACCGCTCTAATTGTTATTGATATATTTCGAAAATTCAAGAATACATTATATTTACAACTTTAAACTTATTTTAATTTAATTTCCTAGAAGTTGATATTATTTTCATTTAAAAATTGGTAGACTTAAATATTAAATTTCTATTTTCGAGAAATTGCAATTTGAAATTCAAGCCTATTTCATAAATTTCTCATATTTTCAGCTTGAAATTTATAAAAAATTCTAGTTTTTGTGAATAAAAAGGTTTCAGTTCCGGACCTAGTTAAAAATTTACGGAAATTGAGTTGGAAGATTTTTGGTTTTTTGACAATAGGGTAGATCAGGCAGTTAGGCTTCGAGTTTATAAATGGAAAGTCTGGCCTCGATTCCTGCTGCCGGAATTTTTGCTGATTTTTTTTTCATTAATATATTTTTTCATTGCTATTTCTTATTAATTTTATTTATCTAAAAACAAAATATGCATTTATAACTATTTTTTCATTAGAAAAAATGGTGTTTTTAACATTTACCATTTTTAGTCAAAAGAAAAGTTATTTTCTTCAAGAAAATTTTCATTTTCCACCATTCAATTAAACATTTATTTTTTGCTATTACTTTCATATCAAAAAAGGTAGAGTGGTTTACAATAAATAATTTCGCTTGATATAAATAACTTTAAAAGTCAATAATAATTTTTTTTTTGAAAAAAATACCGGCAGCAGGAATCAAGCCCGGATCATGTAACGTACATGCTTACTTAATTTATTTTTTCGATTATTTTTTAAAAATTATCTCGTTATTTTAGGTAACAAAATCAAGATTCTGCAAATCCGGTAATAGCAAAATGTATCATTAAATTTCAAGAAAGATTGTAAACCTGAATAATGTGACATTTTTATGAAAATGCAAAATACATTCCTTTTCTTAAGAACGACAATATTTCCAACATTCTACTGATGCTACGTCATATAACTTTAATCGGTAATTTATATTATTATATTAGCAATAAATAGCTTTTTTAAATAACCGCAAAAATAAAAAAATGAAAGAATGTCTACTAAAATATTAGCAATGAAAGGAATACCGTTTTCTAATTTCATAATACTAAATATTTCTCGACAGAAACCGTGAAGTCATTGGTCTAGCACGTCGGTATTTTAATTTTCAATTGTTAATGCTTGACCGGTGTTTTCTGAAAGAATTTTAAAAGCCGTTCGATGGATTAAAGGCGTCGGCCGATCACAATATTAATTTCACAATCTGTACCCAAGCGTGTGCATGTGTAAGTGAAATGAAACAAGACAGGATAAAATAAATGTGCGGGGGTCACAGGTCATATCTGCCGCCTGGGGAAAACAGCAATGCTAATACTGACCACCGACGTCCTTCGAAACCTATCCTATTTGCCTTGTCAGATGCTAAATCATTTTTTTTCAATAACAAAATCACTCTCTTATGATGAAAAAAAACCTGAATCATCTAATTAATGCCTTATTTTGTCACATAAAAATTGCATACTAATTATTATTTCCTCGATTATTTCATAATCATAGGTTTCCTCAGTTGGACAGAATCCCAATAACGCAGCCGAAATTAAAAAAAGAAATAAAAATATGACTCCAGCATCACTATTATAGGTGTTTGAGATTCTGTGGGGGGGGGGGGGAGACTGCTTTTGTTCAGGATGCAACTAATTCTTTGACAATTTGTACTATTATTATAAATATATTATTTTATAAATTATGAATAATTATATAATAATTATATTATTATATATATATATATATATATATCATAAATTAATTATAAATTATAATTATAAATTAATATTGGTTTAATGTTTAATGTAAAATTTCACTTTGTCGGTTTTCATCAAATTTTCACGTTTTGAGACCTCCTGAGTCAGAAAAAATTATGTTTACAAAGATTTCTGTCTGTCTGTCTGTGCGTCTGTCTTTCTGTCTGTAGTCTGTATTCTGTAAGCACGATAACTTTCGAAATACAGATCAGATTGGATTCGGCTTTGACACGCTTTTTTAAGGCCTGAAGAGAAAGAACAAGTTCGTAAACCAGCTATTTTGGATAAAAATTCAAAAAGTGAACACATTTTGAAAATATTTGAGACTATTTTTTTCCAAGATTAAAAAATTCAATGTATGGTTATCCATAGTAATCGAAAACTCGAACAATTTATCCTAATGAGTTTTTTCGATAAAATTAAAATTATCAGAGTTATAGCATTTTCAAAATTGAAAAAAAAAAACAAAATGGACATTTTAAGCCAAACAACGCATGACATGAAAAAAAGTCGAAAGAAGAAAAACGTTTATTTTTTAAAGACCGACAAGATTATCATGACCAATTTTGGAATTTTGTCGAAAAGTAGAAAATTAAAATTTTTATCATACAAAAAATAGCGAAGACTCAAAAATTCCATTTTACGGCCAATCTATGTAAGATACGAAAATAAAGAATTAACTAAAATTACGCGTCCTGAAAAAATATACAATTTGTCATTAATTAATTTTCGGTAGGATGCAGTTTTTGTTTGTAGTCGTAAAAAACAACATTACAAATAAAAAATTAAAATTTTGGTCAAACCGCACAAGCTATGGAAAAAATAATTAGATAAACGTTGCTCTTGCAAAAAAATAGGGAAAACTCGTTTAAATTTTTCATGAATAATTTTTTATGTGACACGCAGTTTTTATTTTAATCGTAAAAAAAACACAAGGTATACGAAATAAAATTAACAGACTAAATTTGTCCACCCCAAAAAGGTCTATAAATTTGTTATCATTAATTTTTAGATAGATCGATTAGATTTTTTTTTGAATCGTAAAAAATGAGATTATAATTTTTTTTTTAAATATCGAAAAATGACGAACGAAATTAAAAGACAAAAGTTGTTTAACCAAAGAATATCTGCAAGTTTGTTAAAAAACTACAATAAAATTTTATTTACCAAATTTTTTTCCTAAATTACATCTATATTGAATATAAAAAAATTAGATTTATGGAAAAACGACACAAGTTGCAGTATATTTAATGTTTAATAATAATTTTTATTTTAATTGATTTTCATTTTTTAGCATGGCTAAGAATAAAATTTAATGCAAAATAAGAAACAAATATTAAATTAACCATTAAAAAGTAGATTTGTACTGATATAGTTGAACATAATGTGTTCGAATGTGTTCGTTAAAGCCAAAGGAGCTTTAACTAAAGAGAATTCACAATAACGAAATGACAGTTGTCGATGCTTGCACCTTTAATTTTAAAAGGCCTGCGCACAAATGTGGGGTACACAGAAAGACGTAGCGCGCGGTGAATGCATCATCGAGCGTGACGCGCGAGACAAATATATTATCCAGCGCGCAGTGCGACAACCAATAGTCGCGCACATAGCGCGCTACGATAATATGTCCGCGTAGCGGACAGATTTTTTTGTGTTAAATTTCAATGTTTTTATTGAAAATTGAAATCAGGGTTGACGTTTTAAATCAAAGAAAAAAATTCCGGTCATTTTCCGATTTGCAAAAATTTTTCTCGGTCAGTGATATTTGAAAAATCGAACACTAAATCTAAAAATTATTTTACTCGAAGTAATGAAAATTGAACTGCAAATGAAAGCACTCAAACTAAAACTCTTCAATTAAAAGCTTTGAAAATTGAAGTTTAAAAGTGGTTTCAATTTACAATTTTGAACGCTCTTCGGCTCTACATAAGACGACGATAAACCTGATAATAATAAATAGTATCTTACGCATCTTAATCAGAATTCTACAAATATTGAAATTCAAATTATTAGTTTCATCTGGAAATAAACAAGATACACCATGGTTAGAAAACTAAATTCAAAATTTACTACTATCCGAACTTGGTTTTATTTTTTAATTTTACAAATTATAAATGCATATCGAAAATATTTTAATTTTTTGTTGAATTTTTTGAAGTTGTAATGCCCTAAATTTTTTTTTAGAATTTCCTAATCTTTTACCTTTAAAAAAACCTATTTTTCCTGAACTTCTCCAATTTTTTTGAAAAAGTTCCAAAATGTTTTGAGAAGATTTAATTATTTTGTAGAAAATTCGGTTTTTGTTATTCAAAATCAACTTTTTTGATTTACAATTAAAATCTTTTTGACTGGAATGTCAACTTTTACATTTTTCATTGAGAATTAATTTTTTTAAATTAAATATTGAAAGAAATGTGACTATTTAGTTGAAAATTCGCCTTTTGGTAGAAAATTAATATTTTTTTTTTACAAATACAAATATTTGGTTGAAAATGAATCTGTTTTGGTTGAGTAGACAACTATTTTGCTGAAAATCAATAATTCAAAAAATTAAACTAATTAGTTGGAAATTCATGTTTTTAGATAAATTCAACTTTATTTGTTTTAAATAAATAAATTTTAATCAAAGTATCATCCGATATTACATTTTTGGTTTTAAACAAAATTCTTTTGGATTAAAGATGAACTCTTTGGTAAAAATTTGAACTAATTTTTTAAGAATTCATTTTTTTGTTGTAGATTCATTATTTTAGTTAAAAATTCATCTCTTTAATTAAAAATGTATGTTTTTGGTGAAAATTAAACTATTTGGGCCGAATTAGTTTTTTTTTGAGAAAATTAATTTTGTAAACAGAAAAATTCAAAAATTCCATTTTGGGTTACAAATCTAACTATTTGTTTGTAGATTAAATTATTTTTTTGAAATATTTTTTTTTGTTTCTTGAAATAAACTGTATTTTATTTTTAATTTAAATCCTTTTTTATTATAATGTCAACTATTGCATTTTTGTAGATAATTAATGTTCTTAGATTGAAAAGCTACCCACTAGATTACAGTTTAAACTAGTGATTAAAAAAAAAATTCGTTGGACATTAATCGTTTTGTTAAAAAATTTATCTCCGAAGTTGAAAATGTATCTTTTTGGCATTATAAACTTACTTGCTGAAATTTGAATCACTTTATTCAAAATTAGTTTTTTTTGTATGAAAACTAATCATTTTAATTGAAAATGTAACTATTTTATTCCATTTTGGTTAACAAAATTAACTATTTAATTTGGAGATCCGAAAATGTTTTGTTGAAAATTCGTTTTTTTTTAAATTTAAATCGACTGTTTTTTATTTAAAAATAAAACCCTTTGTTATTGGAATGTCAACTATTACATTCATCGTTAAAAATTCCTATTTTTCTAATAAAAATTTCATTACTTGATTAAAATATAGACTACTTTATGCAATATCAATTATTTTGATTGAAAATTCATTAATTTAGTTTAAAAAATACAACCGTTTCATTTTTTGTTGGAATTATAACTATCAGGTTGTGGATCAACTATTTGGTTAAAAATTCGTTTCTTGCTTATTGAAACCAACTGTTTTTTTATTAAAAATTAAACTCAATTTTGATTGGAATATCCACTATAAAATTTTTCTTGAGAATTCATATTTTTTTAATAAAAATTAAAATAGTTGCTAAAAATTAAATAAAAGTTTTAAAATTAATAAAAATAAGTTTTTTAAAAATTTAAATCGACTTTTTTTTATTTAAAAATAAATTCCTTTTTTATTGCAATGTCAACATTATTGTAGTTTAAAAATATATCTATGGTTGACAATTTATCATTTTGGCTAATAATAAACTATTTTATTCAAAATTCATTTTTTTTGAAAATTGATTTTATTCATTGAAAACGTGACCGTTCCATTTGTTGTTGAAATTTTAACTATCAGGTTGTGGATCTAACTATTTTGTTAAAAATTCGTTTTTTGCTTATTGAAATCAACTGTTTTTTTTATTAAAAACTAAACTCAATTTTGATTGGGATATCCACTATCACATTTTATCTTGAGAATTCATATTTTTTTAATAAAAATTAAAATAGTTGCTAAAAATTTAACCCACGTTTTAAAATTAATAAAAATGAGTTTTTTTAAAATTTAAATCGTCTGTTTTTTATTTAAAAATAAATTACTTTTTTATTGCAATGTCAACATTATTTTAGTTTAAAAATATATTTATGTTTGACAATTTATAATTTTGGCTAATAATACACTATTTTATTCAAAATTAATTTTTTTTTTTGAAAATTGATTTTATTCATTGAAAATGTAACCGTTCCAATTTTTGTTGAAATTTTAACTATCAGGTTGTGGATCTAACTATTTTGTTTAAAATTCGTTTTTTTTTAAATTTTGAATCGACTGCTTTTTATTTAAAAATAAAATCCATTTTATTGGAATGTCAACATTAGTTTAGTTTAAAAAATATATCTATGGTTAAAAATTGGTCACTTTGTCTAATATTAAAATATTTTATTCAAAATATATTTTTTTATTGTTGAAAATTTATTTTATTCATTGAAAATGTAACCGTTCCTTTTGTTGTTGAAATTTTAACTATTAAAATTCAATCTACGTTTTAAAAATTCAGTTTTTTTTTAAATTCATGTTTTTTAAATAAAAATTTAAATAGTTGCTAAAAATTTCATCAACGTATTAAAAGTTCAATTTCTTTGTTGGGAGATTAATCATTTCAGTTAAAAATTCATCCATCAGGTTGAAAATGTATTTATTTAGTGGAAAATTCGTCTTTTGATAGAAAATTAATAATTTTCATTTACAAATTCAACTTTTTAATTAAAAAAAAGTTTTTTATGTTAGAACTATGATGAAATTTATATTCTCATGTAAAAAACCTAAACTATTTTGCAAAAAAAGCGTCTCTTTTATTAAAAATTTCATCTTCATTGATTAAAAACACAATTGGTTGACATTTTTTTGGGTTGGGAATTTACCTATTTTGTTGACAATTAGTCTTTTTTGACATAAAATTAATCTTCCCGGCCGAAATATCATCTTTTCGGTTAAAGCCCTTTTTGAGTTTTCTCATGAATCTCAGGAAAATTATATTTTAAAAATCTTGAAAACAAATAAACAGTTATTCTAAATTCTTATTTTTAATAAAAAATTGCTATCTCCCGAAAATATTGCTTCTGGTTTAAAAAAATTATTAAAGTAGCGACCGAGCTTTAAAAATTAATTTGACTTTTGTCTCATAGCGGCGCTGATTCTCACATTTAAGGGTCGCGAACAATTTATCGAATTAATTAACCGACACTCAAGACGATTGTAAAACAATTCCAAACATTTGAATGAAGAGTCAATCGATATGACTAGTATGTTATAAAAAGACTTGACCATCAGGAGTCAATGCACGTTGAACAATAAGCCTTAACATTTAATTTCTGCGAAGCAGAAGGCAGCCGTCGATCCCAGTCTGACCAAAGGAATATTTTATAAATTGTAATTAATAATTACGAAGAAATTTTTTTCAGCCGATGGCCATGTCAGGAATTTGAGTATGTGGATTTGCACTTGAGAAAGGGCATGTGATTCAGTCAATTATTCCTTACGATTAGATCGATAGATAATATTAAAATTACAAACAAAGAAGAATTCAATTTTGAAATAAATATTTATGAATTCAATATTTAAATCAAGAATTAAATTCACATTCAATTAAAATAAAAGAGATTTAACGAAAAATCGAGTTTTACACCCACAAAGGGGAATTTTCAATCAAGAAAAATGATTTTTCAATCAAATTTTTTAATAAAAAGAATTTTAAATTTGCAATTTAAAAAGATGAATTTTCCATCACAAAAAGTTGCATTTTTATATATTTTTATATATTTTTAAATACAGTTGAATTTTGAAGCAAAGAATTGAATTTGCATAAAAAATAACTATCCACAAACGGGTTGAACTTTCAAGCAAAATGGAAGAATTTTAAACGAAATTGTTGTATTTTGACAGCAAACATTTACATTTTGAACAAAATGGTTAAATTACTAAATAAAAAAGATCAAATATAAAAAAAAAACAGTTTTTGCCCCAAGTCGAGGAATTTTTTTAGAACCTTGTTGAATTTTCAATTCTAAAAGACGAATGACCAAAAAAAACCAGTTAAATTTGCGACCAAAAAACTTGACTTTTTATAAAATAGTAGAATTTTTAAATAAATGATAAATCTTCTATAACAACAAGTTTAATTTGTATAAATAATTTCAATTTTGAACCAAATAGTTGAATTTTCAATCAAAAAATCTAAACTCAAATATCTGGTAAAAAATTCATTTATTTTATTAAAAATTAATCTTTGGTGAAAATTATTATTTTTAACTTAAAATTGAACTATTATATTTTTCGTTAAAAAAAAACTATCTTTTTTATAGAACATTGATCTTCTTGCTTAAAAATCCATATATGTGGTGGACCATTTAACTATTTAGTCAAAACTTTATTTTATTTGGTTAAAAATTAAATTTTTTATCTGTTTTAGGTGAAAATTCAGCAAATTTGTCGAAAATTCGTTTTTTTGGTAGAAAGTAATCAAGTTAGTTGAATAATAATATATAAGGTTAAAAATGCATTTCTTTGGTTAGAAGTTTATCAATTGTACTGAACATTGATTTTTTTTTTAATTCGAAAATATATTTCTATAAATGAAAATTTAACTATTCTATTTTTTGTTTCACAAACCTATCATTTTCTTTAGTTAAAACTTTACGTATTTTGTTGAAAATTTAATTTTTTACGTAGAAAATTAATCTTTTGGGTTAAACATTATATTTCTTGGTTGTCAATTGCTTCTTTTTGTTTCTTAACAATTTTTTTTTAACTGAAAATTTAGCAGTTGATTTTTTTAAAAAGATGCCAGATGCAAAATGGTGGAAAATTATACCAAATTATGCAATTCTCACAAAAGTATGTTATTAAAGGTTTTTAGGGCCTTTGATAATGAAATTCGAAATAAAAATAAAGAATAAGATTTTAAATTATTTTATTTAAAAAAAAACTAACATTGCACATTCATTAGTTAAATATATAAAATTTGTTTACAAGGAATAAAAAAATAATAAAAAATACAAAAATCAAGAAACATTGTGAATGCTCTTCGGCTCTACATAAGATGACGATAAACCTGATAATTATAAATAGTATCATACGCATCTTAATCAGCATTCTACAAATATTGAAATTCGATTTATTAGTTTCATCTAGAAATAAACAATAGGCACCGTTTTTAGAAAACTAAAATATTGATATCAGGCCATTTTTTAATATTTCTTAAATTATCACTTAATAAGTATTATTAATGTCTAATGCGATTTGTACTGATATAGTTGAACATAATGTGTTCGAATGTGTTCGTTAAAGCCAAAGGAGCTTTAACAAAAGAGAATTCACAATAACAAAATGAGAGTTGTCGATGCTTGGACCTTTCATTTTAAAAGGCTTGCGCGATTGTGTTCTCGTAGCTTGCAGATTTTTTGTTGTTTAAATTAATTGTTTTTGATTGAAAATTAAACTCAGGGTGGTCGTTTCAATCAAAGAAAAAAATTCCGTTTTTTTCCCGGTTCGCAAAAATTTTTCTCGGTCAGTGATATTTAAAAAATCGAACACGAAATCTAAAAAAAACTTTTCACTCGAAGCATTGAAAATTGAACTGCTATTGAAAGCACTCAAAGTAAAACTCTTGAATTTAAAATTATGAAAATTGAAGTTTAAAAGCTATTTCAATTTACAATTTTGTAGTCAAAAACTCGATAATTTATTAAACGGCCAAATTCAAAAATTTGAAGTTTTCCAAAAATATAAATCCACGTTATCATTTTTAATTGTATAAATTGAATAATCAATCAATGAATTTAAAAATGTTCCAAATTATACCATTTTAAAATTTCAAAAATTTAAAGTTCCCTGTTTAAATCCGAAATTTTACTTATTTTAAAAAAATTCCCTGCTCAAATCCATAATTTAATTCTTTAAGAAAATTCTTCACTATCACTCAGAAATGAAATTCTTTTTAAAAAATCCCTATTCAAATTAAAAATTTAATTCTTTTCAAAAATTCTCCATTTCAAATAAGAATTATCATTTTTTTGTCCAACTCCCTGTTCCAATTTATAATGTAAAATTTGCTCGAAAATACCTCGTTGCATCTTAGAATTATAATTTTGTTTAAAAAAAATAAATTTTTCATTCAGAATTGTTATTATCCTGGTTAAATTCTAGTTCCAACTCAAAATTGGTTAAAACTTGAACATTTCTTGTTCAAATCCGGAATTTTAATACATTTTGGAAATTTATTTTAATATAAAAATTCCCTGTTCCAAGGTAAATTATAATTCTTTTGGATAATGTCTAATGCAATAAAATTATTATTAGATATTAAAATATTAAAATTCTCTTTTCATTACAATAAATAATAATAACTTTATAAGCGTTCAGGAGATAGTGGTTCTAAAAAATTTATTTTCAGTTTTTACAGTTAATTGCACATTAATAAAATAAATATTTATTTTTAATATTATTTTTTGAAACCATAACAAATAAATATTAAAGGGTACAAGAGGACCGAAAAAAATATTAACTCTCTGAGAAAATTGGCAATGATTTTTCATTTAAAATATCAGACAGAATTTTACAAATAATTTGAATAAGTTTTTAACAAATTGTAGATTTTTGGAAAATTTTTTCAAAAAAATTGAAAGCCTCATAACTATATGGAAAGGTTTCAAGAGAATAAAAAAAAATATATCAAGATTCATGGGAAAATACAAATACTTTTTTTGAACGAATTAAAAAATATATAATTTTGCTCAAAGTCCTAAGAAAATTTTAAATGATTTTTTATGTTGAAAAAATAATTTTAGAAATAAGATTTTTAAAATAAAAAATTCTAAAATTGCTCAAGAAGAATCTAAAAGATTCTCATGCAATTTTTTTAATTTTGGGGAATTTTGAAAAAGTTTAAAGAAAAATGTGAATAATTGAAAATGATATTTAGAAGGCTTAGAAGTTCTAAAAATATTCAAATGAAATGTTCTTAAGATTCATGAGGAAATTTTTAATCTTGCTTTATTTTGAAAAATTAATTGTAACAAAAAATTTGTTTATAAAATTATGAAATTATTTATACTCATTTATTATTATTTATTATTTATTATCATAAAATTAAAATAGTTTTAAAAATAGACAAACTATCAAAATCGAAGGCTATAAATATTGTTTTGGACAATATTTCACTAAAATATCATAATTCAATAACAACAAATTTAATTTGTATAAAGAATTTCAAATATCAACAAAAACAATTTTTGCACCATGTCGAGGAATTTTTTTAGAACCTTGTTGAATTTTCAATTCTAAAAGACAAATGAACAAAAAAACAGTTAAATTTGTAACCAAAAAACTTGATTTTTATAAAATAGTTAAATTTTTAAATAAATGATAAATCTTCATTAACAACAAATTAAATTTGTATAAAGAATTTCAAATTTCAACCAAGTAGTTGAATTTTCAATAAAAAAATATTCAAACACAACGAAAAATGTAATCGTTGATATTTCAACAAAAAGAGATTTTAATTTGAAATAAAAAAGAGTCGAATTCAACGAAGAAGACAGATTCTCGACAAAAAATGTAGTAATACTTATTGCAATAAAAAATTTTCTTGCAAAAGAAAAATAAATATCAACCAAATTTTTGAATTTTTTACCAAAATAATAGAAGTTTTAGCCCAAACAGACGAATTTTTCACAAAATAGTTGCAATTTTAATCCAAAAAGGCAAAATTTCTACAAGATAATTTAAAAAAATGTTTTTAATTGATTAATTTTTTTTTAACAAAATAGTAAAATTTTCAACAAAAGAGATGGAGCTTTAAACTAATAAAATGAATATTTAACAAAGAAATTTAACTTTTAACCAAGGAGTTGAATTTATTATTTTCACATTATTTATTATTTTACAAAAAAAAATTAAACCTCAAAAAATAAACATTAAAAGGAATAGATAAATTTTCAGTTCCAACAATTAACTTGAAAAAAGGAATTTATAACACATAGTTCAATTTCAAACCTATAAAATCCATTTTTAACAACATATAGTTGAATTTTCAACCAAAAAATATGAAATCTCAATGAAAAATTGAATAGTTGAATTTTTAACTAAAAACTATCATATTCCAGAAAAAATTGATCAGTTACATTTTTAAATACGAAAATTAATTTTTAGTTAGAAAATTAAAATTCTACAAAACGGTTGAATTTTTAACCCAAAAAAAAATTTTAACACAAAATGTTAATTTTCATCCAATTGGTTGAATTTTAAACTAAAAACGATAAAGTTTCAATCAAATAATTAATAAAAAAAGTTGCAGGTCAAAAAATTGATTAAGAGAAAAAAAATTTAATAAAAATAATTAATTTTTTAACCTAAGAGATGGATACTTAAACTAATAAAATAAATATTTAATAAATTTATTCAGCTAAGGAGTTTCATTTCCAATAAAGAAAATTCATTTTCTACCCAAAAAGAAGAATTTACCACAAAATATATAAATTTTCCACGAAATAGTTAAATTTTCAGTTAAAAAAATGAATGTTTAAAAAAACAAAAATAAATTGTCAGTAAAAAAGTGAAATTCTTGAACTAATTAATTTCAACTAATTAATTTTAACTAAAAACGGTAATTTTTCAACCCAAACTGAAACAGTCAAATTTTCAGTTAAAAATCAATTTTCCTCCACAAAAAGAATTATCAACAAAATAGTTGAATTTTAAACCAATAAATGAATTTTTAACAAAGTGTATTAAATTTTAATCATATAGTTTCATTTTCAACGAAATAGTGGAACTTTTAACCAAAAGAGATGAATTTTGTACAAAAAATATAATAGTTATTTCAACTAAAAAATATTTTATTTTTAAATAAAAAATAGTAAATTCATAAAAAAATAAAAATATTCGTCAAAATAGTTAATTTATTATCCATAAGGATGATTTTCCAATAAAAGAGTTGAATTTTTGAACCAAAAAGACTAATTTAATAAAAACAGGTAAAATTTCAATCTGGAAATATGAATTTTTATTAAAAAATTTTTTTTTAACAAATAATTGAATTTTTGACCAAGGAGGTGAATCTTTAAACTCATAAAATGAATATTTAACAGTGATGGATTTTTTAAAATAAAAACGATGAATTTATAAATGAGAATTTAAAAGTTAAATTTCCAGTTAAAAAGCGAATTTTCAAACAAGCGAAATGAATTTTCAATACAATAGTTAAATTTTCAACCAATGAAATGTATATTTAATAAAGTGATTCACCTTTTAACGAAATAGTTAAATTTGCAATCAAAGAAGATGAATATTAATTCGGAAGTGTAAAGTTGAATTTTCAACTCAAAACGATCAGTTTTCAAACAAAAATGTAATATTTAAAAAGTTTTAGTTAACAATATTAATCATCAACAAAATAGTTCAATTTTAAACAAAAAAATAGTTGAATTTTAAACAAAAAAATATTTTTTACTAATGTAGTTCAACTTTCAATAATATTGATGAATTTTTAAACCAAAAAGATAATTGTTAGTTAGATATAAATTAATTATTATTATTATTATTATTATTACTTATAACCAAAAAATGTAATAGTTAATATTTTAACTAACAAGATTGATTTAAAATTAAAATACTGTGAATTAGATAAATAAACTATTAAAATTTAAATAAGATTTTAATTTCGAATAAAAAATAGTTTAAGTTATCCGAAGAATAAGAATTTTTAATCATAAAGTTGATTTTATAACCAGAAAACATTTTTTAGTCCGGAAAGAATAAAAAATTTAATTAAATTGTTGGACTTTTTAGTAAAAAAAAAAAAGAATTAACGAATTAATTTACAAATTAATGTGGAGAGAGACAAAAAGCAGGGTAAAGGTAGGGGATCAAGTAGGAGAGAGTTTCTGGTCAGTGAGAGGAGTGAGACAAGG